>PVKS010006503.1:0-78073 GCA_004027875.1 Aplodontia rufa
GCAAATAATCCAATCGATAAATGGGCTAAAGAACTCAAAAGGAACTTCTCTCCAGTGGAAGTCCAGAAGGCACACAAATATATGAGAAAATGCTGTACATCTTAACTATAAGGGAAATGCAAATCAAAACTTCAATGAGATACCACCTCACTCCTGTTAGAGTGGCAAAAATGAAAAATACAAACAATGACAGATGCTGGAGAGGCTGTGGGAAAAGAGGAACACTGTTACACTGCTGGTGGGACTGCAAACTGGTTCTGCCACTATGGAAAGCTGTATGGAGAATCCTCAAAAAATGAAGGATGGAACCCCCTTACGACCCACCTATCCCACTCCTGGGAATTTTCCCAAAAGATTTAGTATCAGCGTATTATAGCGATGTGGCTTCATCAATGTTTATAGTAGTTCAATTTACTATAGCTAGACTATGGAACCAACCCAGATGCCCCTCACTCGACTAGTGGATACAAAACTTTGGTACATATATACTATGGAATGCTACTCGGCCATTAGAGAGGACGATATTATGGCTTTGGAAATCAAATGGATGGAGATGGATAGAATTATGCTTAGTGAAGTCTCCCAAGCTCAGAGACTCAAGGGCCGAATGGTTTCTCTCATTTGTTGATGCTAGAATTTATGGGGAAGCAGTATGGCAGACGGCTAACCTAACAAAACTTCAAATTGAATGACTTTCAGAGTAACAGGGGGATAGCTCTCTAGGATACTTGGAGGTGTAGGGAGGGGATAGGGAGGGGGGAGGGTATATGAAGAACTCATAGGAGTCTGGAGATTGGGAAGATGGGGGAACCATCCCAGAAGCTGATGTCATTCCTCCACGAACTACCCATTTAATGCATGAGTTATTCTGGGGGAAACTGCAACAGGTAAAACCCAAGGTGGTCATCCATGTTTTGGCATTACCCCTGGATAACAAAGTTTATATACATTGATTGCTACTGTTTTGATAATGTTTCCCCCTCATCTATATCTCTATATACTTCTAATAAAAAAAACAAGTTAAAAAAATGATGGGGGTACATTCTGAAAAGTACCTTGGTGTGTGTACACCATTCCAGGTGGCTTCTTCTGATCTGTAGTCAGACGCGTTATCCATTGCGCCACTGGCCCTCTTCCAGGTGGCTTCTTGATGCAACAGAGACACAGTAAACATGAGGTGCCTGAGGCTGCTGCTGGCATAACACAGCAGACCGTTTTGTAGTAAGTTTTTTATAAGCAGAAGGAGCACATGCTAAGATAATGATAAAAGTATAATCATTTATTATCATTATTGAGCATTTGGTACTGTGCATAATTTTATGTCTTATACTTTTGTACAGTTAGTAGTGTAGTAGGTTTGTGTACACCAGCATCACCGCAAACACAGGAGGAATGCCCTGTACTAGGATATTATCATGGCCGTGGTGTCAATAGGTGTCAGGAATTTTTCAACTCCATTATAATTTTATGGGGCCAAAATTGTGTACGTGGTTTGTTGTTGACCAAATGTCCTTTTCAGTTCATGTTGGTGTTATATTGGTGGTAATGATAATATTTTGGTTATCTGTCTGCAACTTCTTTGATCCAATTTCTTATTTGAGTGAGAATACAAGTACAGAAAAGAGAAGATTCTGTGTTAATGAGACTCTGAGTAAAAGGTTAACATTAGCTCTGGGCTGATTCAGGCCTGTCTCGGACAATGATCTTGGACTCCGTCTTCTCTTGCTTTGTGCCATTGCAATCTACTGACCTATAGCAAATGTGGAATGCTGTTTGTTAGGGTTTGGATGTAAGGTGTCCTCAAAAGCTCTTATTAATGCAGGAATGTTCCAAGGTGAAATGACTGGATGAGGAGAGCCATAGCCTAATTAGTGGATTAATTCATGTTATGGATTGATAAATCAAAAGGATTTTGATACTGAGTGGTAAGTATGGGCAGGTGGGGTGTGGCTGGAGAAGGTGTGTCTTTGGGGACTGGCCTTGGGGATTATATATTTCCCCTGCCCTCCATGTCCCCTGGCCCCCCCCCCCCATTTCCTGACTACCATGAGCTGAGCAGTTTTCTTCTACCACCCTCTCTGCTATGTTGTCCTGCCTCACCACAGGCCCAGAGCAAAGGACTTGGCCGACCATGGACTGAACCTCTGAAACTGTGAGCTCAAAATAAACTTCTCCTCCCCTAGGTTGTTTGGGTTAGGTATTTTGGCCCAGTGATGAAAACCAACTGAGTTATTTTGCAGTTCATGAGACAGCAGCTGTGCTGGGGAATGTTGTTGGCTTTCAGGCCTTGGGCCCATGACTAGAACACTGAAAGAGACATGACGGGAGACAGACTGGCTTAGCTGTTGTCCGTGCAGGTGAAGGGCAGAAGAAGCTGTGCACTTGTCAAGCCTGTGCTCCATATGGACTGAGGATTCTGAGCCTGCTGTATTTCATGTCTTGTACTGTTCTAGGAAGTTTGGTGAAAATAGCAGAGGTTGACGGTTGGTTGTGTCTGAGGAGTTTGATTGCCAAGTTTAACCCATTATCTCTCCTCATCAAAGAGCCCAACAGAGACCAATTTTAGGAAAGACACAAGGAGAGAAAGTCTCAAAAAAAGGCACTGTGCTGGAGAAATCAGTCTGATTCAAGATTTAGTAGCTGTGACTCCCTGTGTGTCTTGTGTCTCATCCAAGTGTTCATCTTGAAAATTTGGACAGATGTCTTACTACAAATCACAGGTTCAGGCAAAAGAACACTGGGGATTATTTCATTCATGACATGACTTTGTATAATAATATTGTAAATTAGCATATATTTCCTGAATATAAGATGCCATTCTTTGAAATATCAGTCAGAGGCTTTCCCACTTACACAAGGCCTGATGAGTCCCTGAATTTTAACTTTGATATGTGCTTCCTGCTTCCTTGCATGCCCAGGACTTTTTGTAGAAGTTTCATGAGATACTGGGTTGGCAAAGGACCACTAGTGCTGTCTCTTCAACTTCCTGGAACCTCCCTTTTTATCATCTTGGAGATTAAGGCTCTCTCTTGGACTTCCCCTTTGCGCTCCAATTCTCAACATTTTGAGTCTTGGCACTCCCACATTCACACATGACATCCCGAGTCCAGGAAAGCTTTGTGTGAAAGGAGGAAGCCTCAGCATTCACATGTGCTCCTGGAGAAGCTCTGGACCAGTGTACACTCTGCAATGTGGTTTGGTTTAAACCATCACACTCCTCAGCTTCACAATCAGCAAACTCCGTTCCCCCATGACCACAGAGTCTCTAGTGAATGTGTTGAGGGTGCCATCAATGTAAAGGTGAACACAGGTCATAGACAGGCTAAAATTAGTAGTTCTGGTCTCTTCTTGGGTTTCTATGGAGGGAGTAAAACATCTCAAGGTAGATGTTAAAGAAAAGATCTCTGGATTCCTGGCAATGTGGAACTTCAAGGGCAAGGGTGCAACTTTTATGATCCCTGCACTTCACATGCTTGGCAGAATTCAAGCATGCAAACTGCTCTATAGAAGGGTGAAAGGGTCTAAAGTCAGATGGACTTGGGCTTTTAAATCCTGGCCCAGCTATTTCTTAGCTCTCTGATCTTGGATACATGCCAACTTCTCTGAGATTCAGTTATCACATTTACAAAATATGAATAAATAAAATAATAATAATTAGATGAGTGTGGGGGCTAAATAAGATAATGCATATAAGGCAGTGAATGTTGCAAATATACAATTAATATTGTATTATGACAATATCTTGTGATTATTCTGATTATCATTTATGCATTACTTGGATTAGGCTGAACCCTGTGCATTTGAACCTCATCTTCCTTATCCCTAAAATGGCCTCCTCTGGGGGTTGGAGTGGTGGCTCAGTGGTTATGGCACTTGTCTGGTATGCATGAGGATGCAGGTTCAAATCCCAGCACCACATATAAAATGAAGGGTTGGAGAAGTGAAAGCCATATGAATAAATAAATAAAATTGATTCTCTCTTTCTCTCTCTCTTTCTTAAAAAAATAAAAAAGACCTCCTCTGCCTGGTGAACTCTTATTCACTTTTAAAAACCTCTTCAAACATGTGGCCTGGAAAGATTGAGACTCAGCCACCCGAGTGCCTGCAAAACCTCCTGTAAGAGGGGTTGGTAAAATGTATTTTTATTTACTGGATGATAACCACCCTGAAGGAGGTTGTAAGGATTCCCTGAGAGATGAACATATGTAGGGGCAAAGGGAAATTTCCTCTCTTACTTTTAAAGTTTTTTTGGAAAGAGCTGTGTATAAACAGATTAAATAGGAGAAAAGTCATGCAAATTTCTTAACACGCAAGAGGAGAAAATCATAGCATGGGGGTAGGATAGGGTAGTGTGATATCAATATCATTCTAAAACTTATATACCTCTTTTCTTATAGAGGAGGGGAAGAAAGGGAAATGTTCAGGAAAGAGTAAGTGTTTTCAGGGGAATTTAATAGACTTGGAGACCAGACAATGGCTTGGGACAAAGTTGGAATAGGCTTTTGACTTATGTGATTTTCTATAGGGCAGAAACAGATGACAGTGGTGTGTGATGGGTTTGTCCAAGTGTGTCACCTTTAGTCTTTCTTCCTATAATTTGAATTTTCTCTTCTTTGGTTAACAAAGTATCAATAAGAAGACTGAAGGTCATTGCGTTTCCTCTCTTGGTAGATATGGTCAGGTAGGTAGGGGAACATTATAGTAGGTTGTCCTCTTTTGTAAAGAATGATCTTGTAATTACCCTGAAAGAGAATGTAGAATTGCATAGTTGACTGGGAGTGACTTTCTTAGCTAGGAGTGCTTTCTCCATTAATCTCTCCCTCCCTGTCCCACTTTTTCCTCTCTCCCTCTCTCCCTCCCTCCCTTCCTTGAGAAGGTGGGAGTCTTGCTATGTTGCCCAGGCTGGCCTCAAACTTGAGATCCTCCTGACCCAGGACTGCACCACCACACCTGACTTCCTCTACAAACATTTCTGAGGAGAAATCGAGGTCTTTGTAAGAGAAAAGAGAGGGGAGAAAGAAGTTAGAATCAGTTATATCTTGTTTGAAATGCTTTGAAGCTGGTTGTCCTCAAAGTCTTCCTATATGCCTCTTCCCTGTCTTCTGGCTGATATTATATTAAGGAATGTTTAATTTTTAGCTCTTTGAGTTTTTTCACCTTGAGGAGGTGTCTTTGTGCTAGCTGAATTTCTTTTTCCAAACAGTAAAGAGGCCCTGAGGTACAAGACAGGGATTTGAGGTTTGGATTGGAGTTTGAGGGTTTGAGTTGCCACTTGACCTGTCATGGTGTCAGTGCAGGCAGGTCCCTGGTTCTCTCTGAGCTACAGCTTTTCAGCTATAAGATGGGATGAACAGAATGGAGCCCATCGGAATATTACCAGGACCAAAGGAAATGTGAAATTACATGAAGATGCTGGCTGCCCTTGCCAGTTTCCTTCTTCTAAGGCAAAAGTGTTGAAATAATATGGAAAAAGAACAAAACTAATCAAGTGGCTCAGGTCCCCTGCCTGGATACTGAAAGCCAGACTTTGTTTATGGACAGAAGAGGGAGGAGAAGGCGGGGGTGGGGGGGTATCATGTTCAAACATTTCCTGCCCTTGGCCCGCTGCAGTCTGGGCCTCTGTCCAGGTCTTGCTGATCTCTCCAAACCCTACTCAGCAGCCTGGTTCCCAGGCATCACCAAGCCTCCAAGATGGCTCACTGGGTGCCAGGAGTTGCTCTAAGAAAAACACACTGGATGGAGTGAGTGTGTTTACTGAACACCAATCCAGGATGCTGTGACCCTGGGGTGGTGAGTGGAGTGTATTTGATCTTGGGTTTCGCTGCGCACCCTTCCTCCCTGTCCTCTGTGCTTTGAGCTAAAAGCGGGAGTAAGGTTTGACATTCTGGACCCCTAAGCAGAACAAAGGGACGACTTTGTCTCCTTCCCAGATGAATCACCTTCTCTATTAAACCTCCCAAGTGCCTAGGACTCCTCTGTTCCTTGGGTTCTTAACTGTGTTGCACCCAGATTTCTAGGAGACAGCAGGGCCTTCCAGATTGACTATGGGAAAGAAGTGTGCATAGGAAAATAACAATTTTTTTTTAGGAAACTATAATCTTGGATCCATTCTAGAAGATTATGTCCCCACTGGCTTCCTGAAATTTCTCTTTCCCAAGCCACCTGCCCTCTCACTGCTACTGGGGTTGTGTATGTCCTCCTGTCCTTTAGTGGATGTCTTTCTTGACCTCTTGTAGCAATGAATTTCACATATGTGATAGTATTTAATCAGTGCAGGTGGCATGACTGCCTCCCCAGTGGGACTTTTGATTTCATGTCATAGTGACTAGTGAATGGAAAGCCTCCTTTCCTTTGCGGACAGGGGTTTCCATCTTCATATTCCCCACAATACCTTGCTCAGTGCAAGTGCATAACATATAATACAAGCTCCCTAGGGCTTTTTTTTTAAAATAAAGAAATATTTTCGATGGCACTCTCCTATATTTTTGTTAATGGCAGTATTTTGCTCTGAAAAGGGATATATTAAGAGGCTAAAGTGATAAGGTGAATCTGAGTTAAACAAGCCTTAAATTCAGGGTTACAAATGAAAGAACCTACATTTTCCCAGCCTATTGTATTTATTGGATATTTTTTTTTTGGACTTCATAAGTCCTTTGGAATACTGTAGTCTTTTTAGATACAGAAAAAGAGAAATCAGAGTCTGATCATCAAAATTTCTAAGTAAGAGCAGAGAGAAGAATCTGAGGGTTGAGAGATGGGGAGTGGCCCTGAGGCAGCCCCTCCACAGAGGTCAAGGCTTGGCGTGGGACCCACCATTGTCCAAGAGTGGAGCAGAAGTGCAGGTGAGGGCTCGGAACGTACTCCCTCTACGGGCAGGGCACTGAGTTGGTCCTCCTTGACGTCTTCTCAGTGAAGTACTAGGCCAAAGTCCAATGGTAGACCGTGTAATTTTCATAGATCTTGTGCATGGTAATGCTCGGCCTGGTGATTCGGTTACCAGGTTCCATGTACAGATTGAGCCAATTGCCAATCTTTCTGTTTTGCTTCACATAATTCTGACTTTTTTTCCGGCAAAGCCATGAGAACTACTTGTGTGCTGAATCCATGAGTCAGCCAGTTTAGCCCTTTGTGTTTGGCAGGGGGAGGATGTGAGTGGGCACAGCTTTCTTCCTTGACATTCCTGTCTAAGGTCTTGATGTATTCCAGAGTCTCAATTTTATTTATAATTTATGTCAAATATGAATACATATCAACTCTTCCTGAAACTGCTGAATATTTCAGCCTGAATCATTATTTTGTTGTTAACAAGGCTTATGATACTGTCTGTTATTAAAAAAAAAAAACTCTCACTTGTTTGTCCAGAACAAAGTAAGTGTGGTTAATATGAAAGAACCATGGACTTGTGATCAGAAGCCTTAAATTTTAGTTTCGATGTAGCCTTTTCCCAAGTGTATGGGGCTCTAATCAATCTTTTGGTATACACAGATAAATAAGTATACACAACACTTAAATGAATTGGGTATTTTCGAATTAGTTGGCCTAAGAAGTGTGACTATTGGAATCAGATGGCTTGGCTAGGAAATTCCTTCCACTACACACTGTCCATGTAATTTTGAGAACTCCACATGGTCCTTTAAGTCTGTGCTTCCTCACTGCATAAAGCAGATAGTAACAATGACAAGTTCAAAAGTTGTTGCAAGAATTAAAGGAAGAAAATGCGGCATGAAAATGCTTTTAGAACAACAGCTAGTCCACAGTTAAAAACCTAACAAATATTGGGTGTTATTATTTATATTCACATATACTACTCTACCTATGCAACCGTGGGTGAGTTACTTAAATCTTAGCTTTGGCCTGGTTACTTGTGAGATTGCTGCTTTACAGGGCTATTAGTTTGTCTTTCAGAAACCCCTGTGCAGTTTGCTGCGCACATTTCCTCCTTAAAGATTCAAGGTGAGCCTCCTCCAGGACTGGCATTGCATTGATTGTATTCAGTTATTTTGTCCACATCTGTAATGATTTAATGGGTTTCAATCATATCACTTCTCAGCCTTTGTTGTTATTGTTGTTTTTCTCTTTGTCTTTTCTTTTGGACTCTGTCTTTGTGTGGCAGCTGGCCAAATATTTTGATCATTAATTTAATTTTTTCTGGACTTTCTCCATCTATGTCATGTCATTCTTTAAACAACAACAGAGCTGGAATTACAAACAGATATTAAAGTAGAATAAAGAGAGAATTAAAGTGTGTTGGTTGTGTTCATTTTTATTTATGTGACTATGTCCTGTCCAATCTGGGAATAGACAAAGGATAAATATAATTAAATAATTTCCCCAACAGTACACAAGCATAAAGAAGCTTTTCATAGATCTGAGCCGATGACCCTACACTCGCTGAGTATTCTTATTAACGAGCCACCACCCAGTTGATGGACGAGTGGCTATTTGCAAGGTTGATATACTTAACTATGGCTATAAGACATGGAAGGAAGGATTTTTCTTCCTTAATGTCAAATACCTTTCTCTGTGAGCTCCATTCCATCACTACCAAAATTATCTAACAGAAGAGACGAAACAATATTAAAAAATCCCCACTCTTCCTCTGAATTGGCCCGTGTTGCCAGAGAGTCATTGATCCCTGGAACTGTCAACAAATCACAACTAGAAAAAAAATTATTCCTGACAATGAGAATTGGAATTAGATTGTCCATTTCCTGGCACATGGGAGGAACTCTCTTGATTGCTTTCCAGGGAGAAAACACAGCTAGTAAAATTACTATAACAGCATTTGGTGAAATTTGTGACCTAACCAAAGGTTTCTTGGTCTTTCTTGTCAAAACCCTGCTTTTAAGAGCCTACTTTAGATACATTTCTCTCCCAAATGATGACATAGCATTCATATCAACTCATGTCATGAATAACTCAAAGTGACTGAATCTGAAAGTTTAACTGCTTGAATGGGGACCAAAGGCCTCAGCTGGGGTATTTTAAGTGGTCATAAAAGAAGCAAATGTTGGCTCCTTTGGTGTCTATTTCTGCATGGTCTGAGGACTGTCGACTCTCTGACCTGGGTGGGAACATGGAAATCCTGAATCTCAGCTTTCTATGCTCTAGGAGAGAGGCCATTATCTGTGGCCACTACTGCATCTGCTGCACTTGATGTCTGGCTGGCTAAGCGCAGTCTGTCTGCGACACAGAGAGATCTCACAGTGTGGTTCTGAGGTCTGCCAGCTCACTCTAATTGTCTGAAGAATTAAGAAAACAAGCAAATAAAACTAAACAGACTTCTGATTCTCAATCAGTTAAACCAGAATCTATGATTTGTGGCCTGAGCTGGAGGGCTTTAAAACTCTCCCGGCAATTCTTAGCAGAATGAGAACTTTATTTAAAGCTTATAATGATGTCACTGTTTTTTCTGCTAAATATTTCCTTATTGGTCACCTAATGTTTATAAATTTACTTTCCTTTGTATGTAGCTTAGCGGGGCAGTTACTGGACACATTTTCTCATATTAATTGTTAGAATGGATTGGAGAGTCTTTGCAGTCAAAAGAAATTTCTACTCTCCCTTCCCAGGTACACTGCGTGAGCATTGGTCCTAAGCACTTCTCACATGGAACTGCCACCGTTTGAATTCAAGATGCGTGAAGGGTTTTGTGCATGTTTTGTTCTCTGATGTATCTCTAGTTCCTAGAACAGGCCTGGCACAAAGTTTAAGCTCAATATATATTATAAATGAATTAGTGACATATTGTAAGATCTCTGATGTATTAGACTGCAAACCATCAGAACATCTTGGTGGTTTAAACTGAAATCGTTTATTCTCATGCTCTTAGATCAGCAGGAGAACTGTGGTTTAAGTGGAGTTTGGCTGCTCTGCCTGGACCCTTTGTCAAGTCCAAGGCTGCTTCATGTTTTTCCATTCTGAAGCTGAAGAGTCAGCCACTTGACTGGGCTCTTCTCAGGGTGGATCACAAGAACACCACAGGGTGTGTGACTCCTTTCAAGGCCTTGGCTTGGACTGGCACATGTCACCTCTGCCCATATACCATTGATGGAAGTATGTCAATACCTTACTGTCATGGGCAGTCTTGAGGCAAAGGACACTGACATTTGATTCTAGAATATGGAGGGAATAAAGAGTTGGGAGTATTGATGCAATGTATCCCACTTGCAAACATTCTCTAATATCTGTAATCTGTAACCCTTGCTTAGGGTGAAGAAGTATGTTATGGTTTGAATGTGAGGTATTCCCCCAAATCTGATGTGTAACAATGTGGTAAGGCTGAGGTGAAATGATTGGGTTATAAGAGCCTTAACCCTATCAGGGGTTAAACTGATACCTGTGGGCTGGAAGGGTGTGGCTGGATGTGGGTAGCTGGGGCATGTCTTTGGGGGATATATTTTGTATCTGGAGTGGAGTCTGTCTCTCTCTGCTTCCTGGAGCCATGCCACAACTCATTTCCCTCTGCCACACTCTTCTGCTATGATGTTCAGCCTCACCTTGAACCCCAATGAATGGAACCAGGTACCTGTAGACTAAGACCTCTGAAACCATGAGCCCTCAAATAAACTTTTCCTCCTAAAATTGTTCTTTTCAGGTCCTTGGGTCACAACAATAAAAATTCTGAATAAAACAGCATCTCGTTATCCCATTCACTGCCAACCACCCCTGTGCTTCAGAATCTGGCCCTGGTCCAAGTTTTTACCTTCACCTTTCACCGGACTTGTACATCAAGCATGTACTTCGTTTTTTGTTTTCTTACTGAATTCCTACTTATATTTGTGAGTTCAGTTAATAATTTTCTTTGGAAGAATTAATTACTATAGAATTAGCATTCTATAATAATAACTAACAATTTTTAATCAGTTCATATTTATTGACTGATTTAAGCCTCACAAGAAATTAATTTTGCAGATGCAAGAACTGAGGTATGGAAAGGCTAAGTAATTTGCCCCCAAACTGCTCAGCTGCTGAGTAGCAGAATCAGGAGTGAACCAACCAATTTTCCTGGTGCTCCTTTGACTGGTAGAAGCTGATACTGTATTGGGGGAAGGAACTCCCTTTGGGCTTGTATGGCTCTAGGTTATCGGGATAGGTTCTCTGTTGACTTAGGTTTCAAAAACCAAAGACCATAGATTGGGTGGTTGAAGCAACAAAAGTTTATTTTCTCCATTTTGGAGGCTGAGTGTGGCAGATCCAGGTGCCAGAGCACTTGGTCTCCGGTGAGGGCTTTCTGCCCAGCTTGCTGCTGGCCCCATCTTTCTGTGTGTTCACAATGAACCCCCTGTGTGCACACGGAAAGGGACAGTGAGAGAGCTCTCTTTCTACTTTTTATAAGGACACTAATTCAATTAAAGCAGGGTTCCACCCTAATGATCTCATTTAACCTTAATAATGTTTCTGGCCTCGTCTTCAAATACAGCTGCCCTGGAGATTAAGGCTTTAACATGAATTATATGAGAACACAAATATTTAGTCCATTACAGGTAGGGATGCCTGTTTTGAGGGCATTCTTGAGAAAAATTTCCTAGGCAGGAAGTTAGCATGGTGTTTAAGAAGAACTAGAAAACCTCTGGAAGGGAAGTGGGAGGATACCATAGAAAATGAGGGACAAAGTGATTTTAGGTGCCATAGCTATCAGGAAACTGGAAATATGGTTTCAATTCTGTTGTTAACTGGGTATGTAATTGCAGTGTAGTCATTAAAAATCTGTGACTTCAGGAGTCGTTTGCAGTGGTGCTGCAATTTCAGCTTTTTGGGAGGCTGAGATGGGAAGATTGGGAAGTTGAGGCTAGCCAGGGCAACTTAGTGAGATCCTGTTTCAAAAAACAAAACAAAACAAAACAAAACAAAACAAAACAAAACAAAACAAACAGCAATGGCAACAAAAACAAAAAGCAAAGCAACCCCCATGGTTTTGTTTACTTGGCCTCTTGAAGCTTTTCAGAGGCGTGAGCTTATGGATTAGTGAGAAGTGTCTGGGTGTAGAATATATAAAGGAAAAGGCATAGAAACTAGCATGCATGATCAGGAAGCGAGGCACGGCTGATTTATTTGGGATACAGCAAATATATTTCTGAGGGCATTAAGGTTGCTTTTTTCCCCAAGCACAAGCTGTCGGCTTGCTTTGCAGTGCATTAGATACCATATTCACGTTCTATTGTTATGCAACAAATATCCTCAAACGTCACGGCTTTTAAACAGTGCCCAGCTGCTGTATGACAGCTCTGAGTTCAGAGCAGGGCTTTCTGTTCAGGTCTCACGAGCCTGGAATCCAGGCATTGGCTGGGGTGTGTTCTCATCTGGAAGCTGGACCAGGGCGAACACGCTTCTAAACCCGCACCGGTCGATGGAATTTAGTCCCGTGCAAAGGAGCTCCTTGCTCTCTTGCTGGCTGTTGGTTAGGGCCTCTAGACTCCAGGAAGCCACCTCTGGTACCAGCCGTGTAGTTTTCTGTCTCATTCTTTCTCCTTTAAGAAAGAGCAAGTACCTTTTTATGAACTCATCTGCTAGGCCAGACCCACTCATAATAATCTCCTTTTTTTAATTAATTTGTGTTCATTTGTTGATAACTTAATCAAAGACGGAAGTCCCACTGTATTCACCAGTCCTTTCCACAATCAACGGAGGAAATGTTATGAGGCATTGTGCAATAAGAGGCAAGAATTTTCGGAACCATCTTAGAATTCTGCCTACCATAGATGCCTATGTAAATCATACAGTTGACCTTCAGGCAAACCCTTGGAGGCAGGCAGCATTTTTCTCATATTTCAAGCAAAGTTGAAGGCCACACACCTGGTAGGTTGAAAAGCCACCCAACACTCAGCTGCGTTCTGTGCCAGCTTTTTCCTCTCCTAATACTGCACTGTCTCCATAAAGTTTTCGAACGTCAAGGTAATACCCATTTAATTCATGCTTTTAAGTAATGTTGAATACAAAGGGATCTGACAGCAATAACCGTAAGATGGCTCTGTCGAAGACTTAATGTCTCCTAAGGTGCTGCCACAAGTATCATCTCATTTGACCTTCACAGTGACAAAGAATAAAGGTTGGTTGCAGATGAAGAGTTTTCTTCTGGTCCTAGCCAGTTCGGCATCTCTCTCAGAGCACCAGGTCAAGACAAGGCTGCGAAGAGGATGCAATGTCCGAGGAATGGAGAAAATGTGGGTAAAAGTGCTTGCACATCTGTGTGTGTGTGTGTGTGTGTGTGAATATACATGTCTTGCATCTGGAAGGCACTGTCACAAGTGGAGGGGGCACTGTTTCAGGGGAGATTCTGTGACTGGTAGTTGGCTGTTACGTTGAAAAGTAAGAGGGAGACAAAATCCAGTACAACCATAAATAAATATAAAGCAAAACTCCAGGCTGGCAGAGTCCCAGATGAACCCTCTCCTGCCCCTGGGAGAAAACCATCGGAAGTGTTCTACAGACTTGCCAGGGTCATCATCTTCATGAGGCTGTGGAAGGCTGGGTGTGCATTGGAAAAGACTGGATTTGAGCACTCGTTTGACTACTCACTAGGATTCCCTTATCTGAATTCCAATTCTCCTTTCTGTTAATGCAGGAATGTTCAGACCTGAAGTGATTGGATGGTGAGTGGTAACCTACTCAGTTCATTCTAGTTTGAATGGAATGACTGGGTGGTAACTGTAGGCAGGTGGGGTGTGGCTAGAGGAGGTGGGACACTGGGGACTCCCCTGAAGGGTGCATCTTCCCTGAGGTCCCTGTCCTCCTTGCTCTCTGCTTCCTGGCCGCCATGAGGGGACCAGCTTCCCTCCATGGTACCCTTCCTCCATGGTGTGCTGCCTCATTTGGGCCCAGAGCAATGGAGTTGGCTATCTATGGACTGAGACCTCTGAAACTGTGAACCCAGATATAGTTTTCTTCTAAGTTCTTCTAAGTTGTTCTTATTGGGTATTTTGGTCACAGCAACAAAAAACAAACTAAAACATCATAAGAATTATATGAAATGTAGAACAATAAATACAGACATGGGTCATAGAAAGCATCAGCTTCTTTTTACTACCATTCTTATTCCTAAGACATGTTGAAGAAGGCAAGTAACCATTTCTTTTGATTTTCTGGAAAAATATGGAAAATATTTTTCATATTACTCGCAGATATTCCATAATTTTATGAAGAAGTCAAGTGAGAGAGCATATGGCTAAATTTCTTATATTGGCAAGTGACTATATATGTCCACAAGATTCTAATGAAAGTACAACTATGATCAGTTTTTTCTAGATCATTCTCTCTTCACAAAAGTGATTTTTCTCTTCCTTCCTCTAGTAGCAGAATTTTGAGAAACAAATGATATTCATTTATAAGTTCGAAAATTTCCATCCCTGTGACTAAATAGTCTTAATCCTCAAGAAAAGTCCATATATATGAGCACCAGAACTATATATGAGAATGTTCGTGTCTGGACTGTTTATAATAGCAAAGTCCTAGAAACATCCTAAATGCCCAAGAGAAGAGATAATCCAAATATCATGGATGTGTGCATGATGGATTATCATGCATCTGCAGAAGCTGATGAATCCTAACTATATTACATCAATTCTTTATCCCAGGAGACCCAGGTAGCATGATGCCATTTGAGAAATGTCAAACATAAGTAAAAGAGGACAATGAAAATTAAAAAAGAACAATAATCCAAAAGAAATACGCAAGGCAATGATAAGTGTAGTGGATGGGGCAAGGAAGAGCACACGGGGTTATATAAGTAGCGGTGATGTTCCGGATTTTAGAGGGTGCAGAGCATTCAAGGTGTGCATGAAAACAGTACTTAGGAAAACAGGGTGGAGGAGGGTGCACAGTGGTCAATGACAACAGGATGTCTTGAAGCAAGGATTATAACTAATACGGTTCTGTGCTTTAAGGGAGCTGAAACTAAACAGAAACAGGGAGAGGCAAACCAAAACCAAATAAACAGAAACGAAGATGGAGGCAGAAGTGGAAGTGGATAGCTCTGGAAATTGGCTAAAAGAAACTGGACAGAGATATCATCAGGACATGGATGGAGAAATGCATTTGGGCTGCAAGATGGAAAAATCTCCTCATTTGCAAGATGAATGCCTTTCCTCCTGAGGCAAAGTCACATTAAAAAAATATATAACCAGTAGTCCCCCTTATCCAAGGGGAGTGGTTTCCAAGATGTTCCTCAGATGCCTGAAGCCCTGGGTGCCTCAAACTGTGGATGTTGCCAACTCTGAACAAAGTGTTTATTTTTATATAAACACACCTGTGACAATGTTTAATTCATAATCTGGGTACAGTAAGAAATTAATGACAAAGCGAATGATAAAATAAATAATTGTAATAATATACTACAATAAAGTAATTTAAAATTTATAAAGTATTTATTTCTGGAAGTTTCATTTCCTATTTTCAGATTGTGATGGCACCTAACTGAAACCACAGAAACTAGGAGTAAGGGGGACAACTATACCTAAGAAGGCAGTAAAGGAATAACTGGAAGCAAAATGGTACTATTTGCTATTTGACCTTTTTTTTTTTTAAGAGAGAAAGAGGGACAGTGAGGAGAGAAAGAGAGAATTAATTTTCATTTGCCTTTTGTTGCTCCAACACTTCGTTGTGTATGTGGTGCTGGGAATTGGACCTGTGTCCTCACGCATGAAAGGCAAGTGCTATAATTGATGAGCTAACACTCCAGTACCCATTTTTGTCTTTATAAATCAACTTTTTTGATGTCTATTCATTTGATGAAAAGGGTCTCATTTTAAATGGTAAAATCTGATTAACTTTTTTTAAAGATTGAAGGACAGTGAGAGATGGGAAAGAGACAGAGAGAAACAATTTTTATTTAGTTTTTCATGTGGCTTTCGTTGCTCCCACGCTTCGCTGTGTACATGGTGCTGGGATTCAAATCTGCATACTTCCGCTTGCCAGGCAAGTGCCGTACCGCTGAGCCACCACTCCAGTCCCTGATGAATTTTTTTTAAAGAGAGAGAGATAGAGGAGAGAGAGAGAGAGAGAGTCAATTGCATTTATATTTTCATCTGGCTTTTGTTTTTCATCCACTTAGCTGTGTATGTGGTGCTGTGTCTCCATTATCAGACTCTGAGCCTTGGAGGGTGCTTTACTCGGATGCGCAAGTAGATTTAGATAATTTTATTGACTTTTCCAAGGAGGACTGTTAGGGGTTGGATGTGAAGTGTCTCCCAAAAGCTTATGTGTGAGACAATGTAAAAATGTTTAGAGGTGAAATGATTGGGTCATCAGAGCCTTAAGCTGATCAGTAAATGAATCCCCTGGTAGGGATTAAGTAGGTGGTAACTGAAGGCAGTTAGAGTGTGTCTGGAGGAGGTGGGTCCCTGGGGGTGCACCTTTGGGGTATATATTCTGTTCTTGTTAAGCAGAGCTCTCTACTTCCTGGGTGCCAGGCTCCCAATTGCTTTCTTCCACCGCACATTTCCACCATGATGCCCAGCCACACTTTGGGCCCAGAGCAATAACATCAATTGTCTATGGACTGAGACCTTTGAAGCTGTGAGCCCCCAGATGAATTTTTATTCCTCTAATTGTTCTTGTCAGGTATTTTGATCACAGCAGTGCAAAGCCGACTAAAGCAAGGACTAATTCGTAAGAGTCAGGGTAGAATCTGAACTCCTTCTAACTCTAAGCAGTCCTTACATTGGCCTTCAACGTGAATTGCTGATTTTTGGTGACTTTTAAGTTCCCGGTAGCAAAGCAAGTTGCTAAAGTGTAGAATCACAGGGCCTTGTGTAGTAGATCTGGGGCAAGGCCCAGGGATGCAGATTTCAATAAGCACCTCTTGCCTCTCTGTCCCTCCCCAGTGATTCTGTTGCTGAAAGTCCTTGACTTATTTGAGAAATGCTCTGATGCATTATATTCATAGACTCAAAAATGTGTTTAATGCATTTGGAAAAGCTGACCACAGGCAGCTCTAGGAAAACCATCTCTAAGATCTTTTGATAGTGATGTCTGCCCTGGAGATGGAAGAAAGAGGGGTGAGCCTCTTCCATGCCAGGTCGAGTGAGTGTGAACCCACAGATGCCAAGTCAACGCCACATTGCCCTTGCTTCCTTCTCTCCCCTCTTCCTTGGTCTTTCCAAAGTTTGATAGTTACATACCAGGTTTTTAAAAAAATTATCAGTTATATCTTTTCTATTTTTAATTCTATGCTTACTGATGTATAGAAAAGGCCAGAGAGTCAAACATGGCTTTTTGGTTTGGAAGGGGTTGGAAGAGAGATGGAAGATCAGGTGTCTGAGTCCAAAATTGCCGTCCTTTCTATACCATCAAATGGCCACCTCGACAGCCCTTGATTGGGTATCAATGGCATTCAATCAATCATTCATCATTCCTCACATATTGGTTCGATGACCATTTTGTGCCCGGCACTGTGCATCTCCCTGATTCCTTGATGTGGGAGGGGGCTGGTCTTTCACCAAGGGGGCTGCATGGTGTGGAGGCTGCTTTGTTATCTTGGTAGTCGTTTTTCTTGATGTCCTCATCTCCTCTCTAAAAACGGATTAAGGATAGAATTTGAACCTATCTAACTTGCTGTGAAATGCTTCACGAATATTAGTCATTAGTAGCTCTCCCAGTGTTGGGGAATAAGGTAAGTGTTCGTGGAACGTTCTGAGGTGAATGAAATTTCCCACTCAAGAGTGTTCTCAAGTAGCTATCAGTTTGGAAAACAACTTTTGACTGCTTTGTATGTGGGAGGGAAGGTTTTTTTGAACAGACCGTTTCTACCCTATCCCATGGTCTTTGAGAAAACTGTTCTTGGTGGAACACACTCACTTTCACCTCAGAACAACTGCTTATCTTTCTCCCAAGAGATCTTTCTGGAATGCCCCCACTTCCACCACCTCCTCCTTGTGAACCAGGTGTCCCTATAAATCATTCTCCTTATACTCTCTGACCTATTTTTTTCCTTTAAGCATTTATTGTGATTCCTATTTAGATACCTACTTTGTGTGCTGATCTGTTTACTCTCTGCTTCTCATTTGCCCACGAACTGGGTAGGAGTGGGATTTGTGCTGTTCTATCCATGCTGTGCTGCTCTTGTACCTGTGCTACAGCTGGCTGGTTCTCCAGGAGGTCACTGGGGACTGGCAGTCAGACTGACATGAGCTTGGTGGGAATCCTCCCTCTGGAATGAACTAGTGCCCAGTACCTCTCTGCTCGCCCATTTAATTCCACAGACTCTCTAAGGTCCTCTTTTTTTATCTTTAAAAGTGGCTGAAGATGATTTCGTTCTTTCTTTTTTAAAGAGAGATAGAGGAACAGCGAGAGAGAATGAGTCAATTTCATTTAGTTTTTCATGTGGCCTCCATTGCTCTGACACCTTGTTGTGTACATGGTGCTGGGATTTGAACCTGTGTCCTTGCGCATGCCAGGCAAGTGCTGTAACCACTGAGCCCCTGAGCTCCAGCCCCTGAAGATGGTTTCTTAAGATAGTTAAAAGACCAGTTGCTGCCAGGGTTTTGGGGATACAGGAGCACCGGGCATCTTTCGGGCAGTCAATCACTTCTTTAAGACCCTGCAGCAAAGGCTGCATGCTATCATACAACTGTCATACACTAACAGTGAACCCTAATGTCATCTATAGATGTTAGTTAATAGTCACGTGTCAACACTCATTACCATCATGTTAGGGTTTGAATGTGAGGTGTCTCCCGAAAGCTCAGATGTGACAATTCGGAAAAGCTGGGGTGAAGTGATTGGGATATAAAATCCTTGACCCAGTCAGTGGGTTAATTCCTTTGTAGGGATCAACTGCAACTGGAGGCTGGCAGGGTATGTGGGAGGTGGGTCATTGGGGGCGTGCTTTGGGGCGTATGTTCTGTATCTGATATGGATTTTGTCTGCTCTGCTTCCTGATGTGACACCCTGAGCTCTCTGTTCCCTAGAGCCATGATGTTCAGCCTCACCTCGTGCCCCGAGGAATGGGGGCAGGCTGCCTATGGAGAAGTGCTCTGAAACCCTGAAGCCACAAATAAACTTTTCCTCCTAAAATTGTCACAGCAGTGAAGAAGCTGACTCACACACGTTGTTAACAAGCACACCACTCTAATGCCAGCACTGTTACAAAGGAAAATGGGGGTGGGAGCACATAAAAACTCTCTACCTTTGCTCTATTTTTCTGTAAACCTAAAGCTGCTAAAAAAAAAAGTCTATTAATTAGAAGAAAAAGCTTCCTTAGTGGGCAGTTCTAAGAATCAGGTGATTGGCACAGAATCTGGGACACACACGCCGAGTAAAGTCCCTTCCTGTGAGAAGATCTTTGCATCTGGGTAATATCCGGTGACTCAGTTTTTGTGGCTGAACTCCCTACTGCCACAGTTCTTTAAACCCCACAAGTCTAGCCAGTTTGGGATCCTGTAAGGTATCTTTTCTGGGTTATGGGCAGGGCCAGAGGAAAACAAAAATTTTGAGATTTGTTTCAAAATGAGCTGCAGAGAATCCGACATGCTCCGAAGCTGCCGTGAGAAGTGCTTATTTCTTCATTTGTTCTGAAGTGGCTGGCAGTGACCGTGCATGGGGGCGACAGCTGGCTCTGCATCTGTATGTAACGCACACTGCATGGGGTTTCAACTGACAGAGGTGAGAAGCCAGCGAGGAACAGGACACAGGCTGGAGTAATCCTGGGGCTGATTTATGGGTTGTTCTGAACCCGGATCATCCCTTCTGAGGGGTCTGTGACTGCCCTGCACAATTGCTTGGAAGTGATCCTGGAGGGTCACTGGAGGGTGCACAGATTTTCTCACTCTAGGCCAGTGCAGTGGCGCATGCCTGTAATCCCAGCAGCTCAGGAGGCTGAGGCAGGAGGATTGTAAGTTCAAAGACAGCCTCAGCAATTTTGGGAGGTCCTGAAAGAGGAAGCGATTTAGCAAACTTAGTGAGATCCTTTCTCAAAACAAAGCAAAACAAAAAAACAAAAGGCTGGGTATGAGGCTTAGTGATTAAGCTCCTGTACGTTTAATCCCTGGTACAAAAAAAAAAAAGATTTTTTTTTAAATCTGTGCTACCCAAACCCAACTCCATCTTGTCCCATTTTTTTTTTCCCACCATAGCACAGTCCTCCATCTGGGTTTTGCTGTTTAATTTTTTTTTTAATTTAACAACTTATAAAGCAACAGAAAAGATAGACCACAAGGAAAGAAAAAGCAGAAATTAACCAAAACAACCAACCAACCAAAGAAACCCAAAACAAAACAGTAAAGGGACTAAATTCTACCCAGAGAGTCTGAGTTCCCTCATGGTCGTGAACTCTGATGTCTAATCTTTCTGAGTTTGGGTTAAAATCGCAGACTCTCAGCCCTGCCCAATGTGCTCTTTTTCCAGAGCAGGGTCTCAAAGCCCACGGAGTTGGCACAAATGGGGGCAACTCGGACCTGTGGTGGAAGCAGGACTCTTCCCCTTTGTCTTTCAACTTCCTGCTCCACAGCCAGTCTTTCTCCAGAGGGAGCCTGCTCCTCTTGCAAAGCTCCACTTCTTTTCGGAGCCCTTAGGGAGGAACAAGGAACGAGTTCTCGCCAACAGCCTATTAATCCCAGATGTATTTCTTTAAACTTATCCTTTTAATCTTCCCCTCTATTTCCTTCTGATTTATGGTAACAATCGCCTTTTTGTTTATAGCAAAGGAACCTCTATTTGGTATATTTTAAGTGAAATTTCTGCTAGGGATGTTGGAAAATTGTGCAAATAAATTTAAGAAGGGGAGTGAAGAGTGGGTGGGGGATATTGATGGCCTTTTACTTTAGTGGTGAGAAAGAGTCCTAGCGACCTTGAACTGCAGGAACTGAAAGGGAGTGCCTAGGGATTGCTAGAGGTACACCGCGGAGTCCACAGGAAGACTCCTCCTCTTCTTCGGGGTCACTAAGTTTAGAAGGCAGCAGTCAGGTGCTGGCAGGCTTGGTGATTTGGGGGTAAGAGATACTGTAGTTGGGCTTGGACCCTGAAGACAGTGTCCATGAGATGGGCTGATGGATGAGGCCAGGCTGGCTTGGTGCCTCCTGGGCTGCTCTCCTGCTGTCGTTGGCACTGGTCACACTCTCTCTGAAACACGGATCTCTGTTTCACTTTTCCCAGTGACCTCTTCACACAGCATTAGTCTTAGCATCACTCACAGGTGTTCCAAGGGATCGAGGAAACCATTCCCTTTGGATAGCTGATCCTGTCCTTATGCCCCTGGTGTCTACGTCCCTTTGGCCTTCATAGGGGACACTGAATGCAGGAAGCATAAGGCGAGGATGGGCCGTTGTCAAAAGGGGAGCCCGGGGGCTACCTTTTAGTGTTCTGGGGTTACTGAGATAAAGACAGGGTGTCAACCTCAGACTGCATTTCAGAGGCAATGGGGTGCCCTGCATGACTTCAGAGGAGGCAGGATGTCTGGATGGGAAAGGGAGGCAGGAGCTGCCCTGGGATTTAGGAGGCTCTTGTGTGACCTGTGACAGTTCCCTTCCTCGTTGTGGATAGCAATTTTCTCTCCTGTCGTGAGAGGGCTGATGAAATACTGCCCCTGGGTCCTCATGGGTCAGCAGTTCAGGGTTCTATAGCCAGATCTGTTTATGAGGGCTGTCTCCTGTGCTATGGCCCCATCTGATTCCTTCCTAAGAACAGGCTGAACTCAGCAGACTCAGTCCGTCTGTCAACTTCCTCTCTCTGCAGAGGAGCCAGGATGCTTGCTGGTTGTCTTATGAAGACGTGACACTACAGAACCCTGAGCTGCACAGCTAGCAGGCACCAAGTAGAAAGTGCAGAGCAGTTCCCATCATGCCCCTCTTTAATTTTTTAAATTTATCTGACACATAGCAATTGCACATATCTATGGGGTACCTTGTGAAAATTCAACACATGAACATGTTTAATGATAATTCGGGGTAAGTAGCCTTTCCAGCTCCTAAACATTTATCATTTCTTTTTGTTGGGAACCTTTGAACTCCTCTCTTCTAGCTCTTTATAAAATATAATACGTTGCTATAAACTGTAATCATCTGCTGTGCTGTAGAACACTAGAACTTATTCCTTCTGGCTAATGGTATTTTTTAGCCTCAAGCCAGTCATCCTCCATCCTCCTTTCCCTCCATCCTTCTTTGCCTCTGAAATCACCATTCTGGTTTCTACTCCTATGAAATCAACTCTTGGCTTCTTCTGCGTGAGAACATGCAATATTCGTCTTTTTTATTTTTTTATTAATGCATTATAGTTGTACATAATTATGGGATTTGTTGTCACATATTCATAGATGCACACAATACAATTTGGTCAATATCCCCCCTCCCTGTACTCCTCTACCTCCCTCCTGAATATTTGTCTTTCTGTGCCTGGCTTATTTCATTTAACTTAATGTCCTCTAGTTCCATTCATGTTGCTCCAAATGACAGGATTTCATTCTTTTTAATGCGTTGTGACTCCTTTTACAACCTTCCAATGACTCCATTATTTATTAAACCCACATCCAGGCTCCATCACATGCCATTCAAGACCGTCCTTGGTAAAAAGTGCGACTGCTTCCCTAACATCACCTCCCTTCTTCCTTGCCTTGAAATCAGTGCCTGAGTCTTGACCCTCCTTACTTTGTCACTGTGCCCAAGGCTTCTCACCATCTGCCTTTGCTTGCATTGTGTCTCTGCCTGTCTTGCCCTCCCCTTCACTGATCCCCAGTTCTTTCTACAGGAGAATAAACATTCATCCTTCCAGATGCAAGCCAGACATTAACTTTTTCCTAAAGAAATGAAAAAAAAAGAACAAATGGAACCCAGTGGCTGTTATACCTGGAGTTGCTCTCACAGTTCCTTGCTGGTTTAGAATCCATGAGCCCTGAGTGAGATGGGGACGTGAAGGATGGTCCCCTCCCGCACTACCTCTACCTGGGAACAGAAACTTGACTTCTAGAGCCTCTGACCTCTTATCTGCTAAGATGGCTGGGATCAAGACTCAGATTCACTGTAGTTTCTATTTAATAGGGACTATGTCAAAGGGTAGTTGTGAGGGTCAGATGCCATCCTGGGTGTGAATGCTAAGCAAATGTCAATGAACACCACACTTATTGTGGGGTCAAACACACTGAGGGAGCATGATAATTATGTGACAGCTTTTTAATGTTTTATAGAGAGTTCATGAATTAATAAATGAAGAAAGCATAACAGAATACAGAAAAAAGATAAGGCAAAGTGCCCCTGGACTCATCCTACCACTCATTGACAACTACATTTAGTGAGTGTTCTGCATGAGTGGGGCAATGTGCTGGGCCTATAAACACATCATCTTTTTTAATATTCAGAAGAAGCCAGGATGTAAGTAAAATTATTTCTACTTTACAGTTAAAAGAACTGAGATGATGTAAGCTGTCTGTTGCGTTACAGATCACATTATCCTCCTCAGTCATACTCTCAGTATAAAACACATCCTTTGCAAGTGACTTTGTAGTTCCTCCTATTAAAGGACTAGGGAATATGTTACAGTTCCTTGACTTTGGGTCTGGCCTTGAGACTGCCTTTGACCAATATAATGTGGAAGCGGTGATGATGTATCTGTGCCTAGTTACAGGTATAGCACCTTTGTACGGTTTTGTTCACCCCTTGTGCTTTCCCTATAACCCTGAAAACATGCCCAAGAGCTGGGCAATAGAGATGCTGGTCCTCGGAGTATAACAAGAACCACGTGGAGCAAAGGCACCTCGGGTAAGCTTTCTTGGCAAATCAGCAGGTATGTGAACTGAATAAGCTGCCCTCTGGCTAAGCCCAGCCTGGAGTAGCCAGCTCTTGACTGACCCTGACCCAAGGACATTCAGCCTGAATTGTGCCTATTGCTGCTTACTGCTGAGATTTTTGTGGTCACTTCTTACGTAGCAAAAACTAACTGATGCATGTCCTAAGTCACAGAGGTAAGAGTCCATCACACAAGATTTGGACCCAATTTTTACGAAACCAGAGCTTCTCCATGATGCTATGCTGCAGGCAAATGAGGAACATTTGACAGGAGTAACCCTCAAGAGAGGGTAATTAATAATCGCTGCTTTTTATGGAACCCTGGAGGTGCTGTCTTACTGAATCTTCACAGCAAATCTATGCAGTAGGTATTAACATCCCCAGTGTGTAGATGGAGCTTGGAGAGATTAAGTACTCTGCACTGCTCACATAAATATGAAATGGCAGTATGAAATGGCAGGGACAAACTTCATACCCAAGTGTTCTGTCTCCAAAGACCAGGTCCTCTCTACTCCTGCTGCATGTGAATAGGCCTCCTGGCTCACTGGAGTTTGTCTTCTAAGTAGGTGACATCATATGAGTTCATTTGTTTATGATGTGTGTGTGTGTGTGTGTGTGTGTGTGTGTTTAGAGGAGCTCCTTGGATTCCTCTATTCTGCTTTCTATCTTCTCTGTATCTGAGAGATTTGGCCGCAAGTGGAGGATCCAGTTACCAATACATGGTGTACTCCAAGGCCAAGAACACTGCTGTGTTCTGAAACTTCTACCAAGGGAGAAAGGAGTGTTAATTTTTTTCCCTTTTGTTTTTACTACAGTTTTTTTTTAATCAATGGATATCATTGTTCAAGTTTTCAAAAGTCATCTCCTTTTTCCCTGTGTGACATTTTCTCCCTTTTCTTAACAAATTGCGAAGTGGGAAATCATGCTGCATCTATTAAAAGGATTTTCCAGCGGCATTACCAACCCTGCCCTCCCAGCAGCCTGCTCATGTTGAAACCATTGTCAAAATATGGCATCCTGCCACTGGTCAGAATGGGACTTGTCATGGACTCCAAAGGCTATTGTGGAAATTTGTCTTGTAGCTGTATCCCAAATGAGTAAGATTTATTTTCCTCTCTTTACTACACAGTCACAGCTCTCACTTCTTTTAATTGTTTAGACTGTGAAAAACACAGCTTTTAGAGGTTAGGTCAATGTGGTTGCATGACAAGGGACAGTGGGAGAGGGTGGAAGAGTTTCGTGGGAACAGGCTGCCAGCGGGCATTTGTGGCCCAGGTAGAGAAAGGATTGTCTGGAAATCTCTGTCTGTAACTGGGGCCAGGAGAGCAAGGACATTATGGGGGCGTTGTAGACTTTGGAGTTAAAGTGGGAATAGAATTGCAGTTCCGCTGCTGTGTGTACGCGTGAATCTTTTCAAATTAATTGATTTGTTTGCGTCTCTAGCTGCTCATTTAAAATAGAAAATCGGGACACTCACAATGCAGCATCAGTTATAGCTGGCTGCAGATTTGGCTGGTTTAGGTATGGCTGGCTTCAGGGGCTGGGTGGACTCCATCATGGTTGCGTCTTTCTCCCTGGCTCAGTAAGTCTCTGTACCTCTCCTTATCTCAGTGTCAGGTAGGCTCCTCCCCCCAGGGGTAGCACGAAGGCCCCAGGATTCTCAAATTCCACAGAGCTCCAGGACTCTGAGACACAGTAAGTGCCTTTCTAGGACCTATGTGCACGGGGGAGCTAGTGTGCTAGATATCGTTGGTGTTTTTCCAGACCCATGCTCCAGAGCAGAGAATAATTCTCCACTCTGCTTTCTATGTCAGGAGGCTGTTTTGCAAGAACTACATCAATGTCTCCCTTGCTCTCTGATTTCTTTGAGTGTCACTAATGTAGAGCTGTGGCAGGATATTGAAGGGAGGAAAAGGAACGGAAGTGGAGTGTTTGCTCCCCCAGCTCTCTCCCTGAGATCTTCCCAGGGGTCATCTGCTTCCTCACTGGAGGTCACAGCTACTGCCTTACAAGCCTCTCCATGTGGCCATGTATTCCAGGTTCTGGTTGCTGCTCTTACCCTGTGCCCCTTCAGGAGTAGGAGTGGTGCCAGCCCTCTATTACAGTCCTGGCTACCGCTCTTCTTCCTACAGTTTCTCCACATGCTACATTTTGAAGATAATTCCTTTATTAAACCATTCACCCAATTAATTTGAGCATGTTCTCTGCTTCCTGTTGGGATCCTGGCTCATACAGTAGCATTATGAATGTGTAGAGGCAGCGGCTCAGGAGGCTGAGACAGGATGACCACAAGTTCAAAGCCAACCTCAGTAACTTAGCAACACCCTACGTAAGCAACTTAGCAAGACTCTGTCTTAAAATTAGAAAAAACAAGGGCTGAGGATATGACTCAGTGGTTAAAGGGCTGGGATGTGATTCAGCGGTTAAACAACCCTTGGTTCAATCCCTGATACAATAAATAAATAAATAAAATTCATGTGTTAGGTAGGCTTCTGGGCTGAGAGGTCTCTTCTGGTAGCACCTTCTCTGGCCTTGCAGCTCCTCTGCGCTGCTCACTCCCCACTCACATCCTTTGCCAGGAATCCCAGCTCCTGCCTGCGGCCAGTGGCTACATGAATTTCAATCTTCTACATTTGAATAATATTTTGAAATTAAGGAGCCACTTTGACATAATTTCATAAGAACTTGTTGGCATAGGTGTTATTGTTCATATATGCTATTAAAAAATTGAAAGTGTGGGTCAGATAGGTTGGTGAATCACCCAGATGGCAGCTAAGAGCAGTGGAGCTGGGCTTCAATCCTTGGTGCATCCAATGTGTAGTGAATAAAGGCACAGGGATTTGTGTGTCTCCATGGGTGGGGACACTTGAGGTGCATGAAAGAAAAATACAACACTCTGACCCTCCTCTCTGGCAAGTCATGACCCTGGGCTCATCTTTAGAGGACAGAGCTGCGTGTTATGGATGTGGAGAGTCTTGGGTACAGCTAAAGGGGGTCTTCCTAAGAAAAGCGAGCATTTTGGAGACCATGAGTTTGGAAGGGGCTGGAGGCAGTCTGTAGGGTAGGCTGAGCTAGGATTGGGGCAGGGGAGAGTAGAATTATAAAGTGAATGAGATAAGACAGAGTCATGCAGAAGGGGAGGAAGAAATAGGGATAAAGTTGAGATAGACAGGGTTTGGAGACACAGAGAGCAACAGGGACAGACAGAATGAGACACAGACTCAGAGATAGAGAAAGAGGAAACAGGTAAGCTGATATGCAGGCAGGTGTCCTAGTGCTGATCTTGTGAAAAGAGCCATGCCTCCTAGGGATTTTCCTGGAGTGAAATACTGTTAAACTCTGTTCCATCTCCCCAAGGAAATCTTAGCTTAAAAATCCATTTCTCAGAAATGCCTGATGGAATGGCTTTTCTTTTAGGGACTAAACAGTGCTGATTCTGCTCAAGGGTTGAAATGAATGAGCTGCTTTCAGGGGTCAGTTCCTTTGGGGCTACACATTTGCAGATGCAAACAGAAATTAAGGCCATTGCCCCCAAGTATCAGGTTTGCCTTCCAACAGCAGAGGACCCTGTGTGACAGGAATAGGAGCAGCTGGCCACGGATGGTTGAACAGCCAGGATTGGAGCAGCCACTGCCAGGTGGGACTGCAGGCTTCAGCGGAGGCTTCACCAGGCAGCTCTCACAGCTCCGGGACCTCGACCAGGTCAGGCTGCCACCCAAGAGGAGCCTGTCAGGGGAGGTTTGCCCCCAGGCTCCTGCACAAAGCTCTTTTCTAAAGAACACTTGTAGCAGCCAAGACTGCCTCCCCTAAAATATGGGGAATGATTATTCTTTGAGGTATCAATGCTTTTTTGAGAATCCAGGGTTTTTTCTTTGTAGTTTTGCTACCTTTTTTCAGTTAGAATATTATGCGTAAAGCTCAGAAACCATGAGTATAAATCCAGGCGCGGGTGCTCAAAGAGGTAGCCAGGCTTAAGAATGGCTGAGCAAAACCCTTTATTGGGATTGGTGACTCCAGGGCCAAATTCACCTACACCACCAGAGCAAGCAGGGGAAATGACCAACAGGCAAGGGAAGTGGCATGCAGGAAAAAGTGGTGCTGGACCTTCACCAGGCAGCTTATTTTATTGGTTAAATGGGAGCAGTTGATGGGGTTGGCCTTTCAGAGATTGGCTGGTGGATCTGTCAATCCATTGGAGGTTGTCTACCAGCGTCTTTATTGGCTGTTCCTTTCGGGGCAAGCTGCCCTGGGCCCTGCCCCTTAGCCAGCGCCATGACTGTGTGGGGTAGCTGAAGCCACACGCCCAGCTTGCCGCCATGACTGGTCAGTCATGTGACCTGGCTGAAGCCCTGCCCCCAGCCAGCCTAACATTATGTTAAGTAATAAGTAAGAGAACAAAGAAGAATCAGACAGAGCTCTGAACTAGAAACAAGTTGGTTCAGAGTTTACTAAATTTGTAGCCAGGGTGGGATGGGAGTCCCTCAGCTGTCTCTCTGCGGAGGCTGCTGGGAATCCCCAAAGTGCAGCTCTTAAAGATCTGCCACCTCATTCTTAGTTTATGCCTCTCCAAGAGATTCAGTGTCAATGACCAAATTAGCAGCTCTTGGCTACCTCTTGCAGCCACAGCAGTGAACCCTTAGGAAGGTGACCCCATGGAGTCTTCTATATGGATATGAGAAGTTGACTATCTTTAATTTTCTGCCCAAAGCAAGTATTTTAAAATTTATGAACCAGTGTTTCTATGCTTTTATTTATATGAGCACAGAGAACACATCATTCACTTGTTTTTGTTCTTGTATTTATTAGCATACCAACACCAGTTGTCCTAGATTGATAGTTTGGGAAATAGTGGTCCACATGGTAGAATGCTGTGCGGTTCTCTGTGGTAGCCAAGAGACGTGGAATTCAGTTAGTCTTGACTGATGTGCTTTCTGGGTCATATGTACATTGGATTTTAGTACAAAAATGGTACAATTTCTCATTAAAAGCTTTAAATTAATTGCATGTTGAAATGATGTTTTTGATATATTAGACTAAACATATTGTTAAAAATGTTTGTACCAGGTTTTTATTTTATTTATTTTTTTTTTTTTTACTTTAAAAAATATGGCTTCCAGAAGATTCCAGGGACACAGGCGGCTCCCATTGTTTCTATTGCACATCTGCTATGGCAAAGCCAGAGTCCTGGTTCCTTTGGCCTCAGGCTCACAGCTCTTGCTTTCCATCACTCTCCTTTTGGCTAACTCTTGCAGCCGCAGCAGTGAGCCCTTAGGAAGGTGACCCTAGGGAGTCTCCTGGCTGTCATTTTGCCATATATGCATATGAGAAATTGACTGTTTTTAATTTGATAGACAGTTCTCACCAGAACCTGACCATGCTGGTATCCTGATCTCGAACTTCTAGCTTCCAAAACTGTGAAAAGTGAATGTTTGTTGTTTAATCACCCAATCTATGATAAATCATCACAGCTGACTGGAACACCAGGGACTTTACAATTAACTCTTTCTGTTGAAGTGTTCTTCCCTGCTGAGTGACTGTGCCCCTGACTTCCTTTTCTTAATAATGCCTGTGCCCATGCATTACCTTCTTAAAAGGGCCCTTGTCTCAGTCTCTTCTTGCTTCCTTAGCAAGATACCCTAGACTGGATAATTTGTAAACAACAGAATTTTATTTCTTGCAATTGTGGAGGTCAGGAAATCCAAGATCAAGGTGATGGAGGATTTGGTGTCTAAGGAATGCCTACCTATTCCTTGTAGACAGTGACTTCTTACCGTGTCTTCACATACTGTTAGGGCAAAGGACTCCTTCAAGCCTCTTTTATAAGCGCACTAATCCTGTTGGTAAGGGCTCTTTTGTGTTGCAGACAGTTGACTTCTTATATCCTTGCATGGCAGCAAATATGTCAGATGTCTCTCTGGTGTCTTTTATAAGAATGCTATTAAGTGCTTTGGTCATGTGACCTATCACATCCCAAAGGTTCCACTTTCTGGTGCCATCATACTTGGAATTAGATTTTCAACATGTGAATTTTCGAGGGGCACATTCAGACCTTAGCTACCGCCATTATTATTTATTATTTTTTTTTTAAGAGAGATGGACAGTGAGAGAGACAGAGAAAGAGAGAAACAACTTTATTGAGTTTTTCACATGGCCCTCGTTGCTGCAACACTGAATTGTGTACATGGTGCTGGGGTTTGAACTCGGGTCCTTGTGCTTGCCAGGCAAGTGCGGAAAACGCTGAGCCACTGCTCCAGCCCCTGCCATGATTATTTACTTACATATTTTATTTTATTTTTAGCACTAAATTCTACCTAACACCTTATGTGTTTATTGATTGATTAATTCATAGTCTCCCATAGCGGAGTGTAACCCGCTTGAGAAAGAATGTGGTGCTGGGCTGTGATTTCACTGCTTTGTTCCTGGGGCTGGAAGATTGTTAGACACACAATAAGTACTCAGTGAACATTTTTTTTTATCAAGCAAAGGATGAATGAATGGATGTATGACTCAGTTGCCGACCTTTCCCTGCTAAACCCAGATGCTCCTTCAGAATTCTTTTCATTTTGCACCCCAGGGAGGCATGACTAGTCGCTGGAGTTGGCGTTCTGGGTGAGGTGTGTTCATGCTGCTGCAGAGAAAACCATCCCCCAGCAGCCTCTGCCGAGCAACATACAAGGAATCTGGGGCCCATCTGCTGAAGTAGATTTTCACCAAAGGTAACTGTCAACAAGTCCTCCCCTCCCTCTGTGCATATTATGGTTTGGATCAGGGGTGTCCCCCAAAGACTCATGTGTTGAAGGCTTGGTTCCCAATGCAGCAACGTTCAGAGGTGGGGCATTAGGGAAGTGACTGGGTCCTGAGGGCCTTAACCTCATGAATGAATTAATTTATCAATGGATTCATAATTAAATGGACTGTTTGGGAATAGTAGACACTATGGGAGGTGGGGTTGTGTTGAGGAAGTAGGTCACTGGGGGTGTGGCCTGGAAGGGTATATCTTGTCCCCAGCTCCTCGCTTTCTCCCTCCCTCTCTCTCTTCCTCCCCATCCTGGCTGTTGTGAAGTGTGCAGATTTCCTCTGCCTTCCTTTTCCCCTGGGATGGTTCTTCCTTAGAGCCAGTGACCATAGAAACCTCTGAAATCATGGGCCAAAATAAATCTTTCCCCCTTTGGTTTTCTGAGGAATTTTGTCACAGCAATGCAAAGTGCACATGATAGTGCACAAGTGTCTCGACCCACTTAGAAACAAAGTCTATTTCCTCTCTCGATCTGAACTGGCCTGTGTTGACTTTAATAAAGGGAATGTGCCAGCTCTGGGAAGATTCCATAAGAGACATGACAGCTTCTGCTCTCCTTCTCTCCGAATCAGCCACCATAACATATGGAAGTCTCTCTTGGAGGCAGGACATGTGGAGAGACCCTGGAGAATGAAATGCTATGCAGTCATAGGGACCACATGGAAAAGAATTGAAGTCCCATGGACAACAGCCAGCACCGAAGCCCGAATCCTTCAGAGAGGCCTCTGGGATCTTCCAAACCACCCCAGCCTTCTGCTGCCAGGGTGACCCCATCAGACATGATGTGCGGCAGAAGAATCACGAACCAAAGCACGGACTGAGAAAGAACAAATTGTGCTTGTTTAACTTTACTAGGTTTTAAAGTGGATTGTCATTTAGCACAAGATAATTGACAGACGCACTTTGCCCCAGCCTCCTATCCTCAGCTGATCTTCACCTTGACCACCTGGTCCAGGTGGCTGGCTGGCATTGCTATCATGTTATCATGATAATATAATTTTATTCTTGTCCAGGACAGCAACTTGGTCTGCTGTGTGGCCCACTTCAACCCCTGGAAGCCAGAGTTGAGGCTTTTTCTGCATAGGGTCTCACCTCTGGCCCTTTGCACAGTTCTGGGAAAGGTGGTAACAAGGCGGGACCCATTTGATGGGGCTTTGGATCAGGCCAACCACAGACCTAGTCATGGCTCTGCAGCTTCCTAACTGCTGTGAATACACAGGGTTGTTTACGTTTCAGAGCCTCAGGTTTGTCTTCTGCCAACAAGGGAGGTCACAATGATCTTACTGGCTCTTGTGAAGATTAGAGATGTTATTTGTTTGTGTTTGGCACAGAATTTAAAAACAATAGGCCAAAATGATATCCACCTTCTGCATTTCCCTGGTTAAGTCTTATTGTGCTTTCGGAAGAGTGTGGCATTGCTGGTCACCCACAGGCAGAATGGAGAACTGTGCTCTGGCGTGGGAGGACTTTGAGCCCTGTTTCCCCAACCCCCCACCACAGAAAGTTCTTTCAGAGGTCTTGCCCTAGCAACAAGCAAACAACCAACAGCCTATTCACAGGAAGTGCTGCTCCCTGGGTATGTAATGGGGCTCCTGCACAATAGGGGTCTGTCTTCTGATTACCATGACAGTGACACATGGCTTTGAAAAACATACGTCATTGCTTTTCATATGCTGTCCGGGGCAGATTCCAAAATTACTTGATACTTTATTTGGGAGATAAGGAGAGAAATGGAAGTTCTCCACTTAATTGCTCATCCAAAGTCATTTTATTGCCTCTAGACTTTGCCTTCATCTCAGTAAAACCAGAACCACTGAAGTGACTGTGTGGATAATGACAAGCTAAAAGGGTGCTGGCGGGAGTTCAGGGATAAGAAATAGGGATTATCAAATTGGCTTTCCGGTGGGGAAGCTGATCCAGCTTAGGAGGCGAGGATAGTCTGGTGTAGACAGGTCTGAGTTCACAACATGGAGATGAGGATTAGGAGGTGCTCAGAGCATGTGGGTGCAGGAATGAGGCTGAACTGCTCTCCTTTCAGCTCTCCTAGAGGGAAGACATCTGGCTGGCATGCACTAGCATGGTTCACCAGACACTGTCTCTTCTAGCTTATCAGGATTCCACTTAATTGGCCAGCTGGTCCATGCTGGAAACACCACTTGTGCTGGAGGGTGCTTCTGTATGGACAGCAAGACTGAATCAAATTCCTTCTGCCTGGTTTTGGAGCTGGAAACTGGATGTAGTGTTCAGGTGCATCCACCTGGGTGGTTTCCTTGAAAGCTCCATTGGAGGGAAGTAACAAAAGTTGGTAGAGGAATGAAAGTTTGGGAACAATCAGAAGAGCGTTTTCTTTGGGTAGATTTATGACTTTCAAGTTCAAATAAGAAAGAGATTGGTTTTCTCTCAATATCTATTGTACCCTTTTTTTTCTTTAATAACGGAATGTCTAAATTTTATTTTGGTTCATGATCACTTCAGAATAAAAATTATTTTGCTGATGACTGCTATCAACTGGGGTGTCAGCAGGACTCTCTTAAACTTGATAATTCACCAGCGTTTAAAAATGTGATTACCTCCAAAGCTGCGTGCAGGGTTTCTAGACACCCAGAGGAAAATATGCAGAGGGCTGTTACCATTTCTAGCTATAGAGGCAAAAGGAAAAAGAAAATCTTTGGTGTGTTACAAATATATCCTAACTACTTTGTTTTCTCTGCATGAACTCTATTCTATGCTTCATTTCATTTAATAACTATTAAAATTATGCTACCAATGCTCCTTGGGGTCCAAGGTCACACACAGCTGGAAGTTGGTGGGACTAGAATTTGAAATAGGCTCATCTGATTCCACATCCAACATCATCTACATTTTACTTCCAAGCAAAGGTGGCAGATCGGGGTAATTCCAGACTCTTCCTTTGGTGGTTGGTACCATGATCAAGTCATCTATGTCTAAGAGGAGGGAGTATAGGATATTGACATTGGGGAAGGAGAAATGGACTTGAACTAACAAGTGTCCAGAGTAAGCTTGTGCAAGACTCCTAACCACTCTGATGCACTCTGAGACTGTTTCTTTGTCTGTACATCATAGACCTACCTCATGTGACTATATGCCATCATTGAAAGTCTCAACTGGCAAAGGAGAAAATGGTATGCTATATGTAAATTATTGTATGGTAGGTCATGTTATTTGTCACATAACAATTATTTGCTATTTATTTATTTTTGACCACAAAAAAAATCATTGGATTGTTATCAGTAATTTATGACCAGGGAGATGTGTTTCAGTCTTTCATCTAGTGGTCACATTACTACTGTGTTATATAAGGATGCTGCCATTTAACCACCTTATTTGCTTAAAAATTTTAAGACTATATCCATCAAAGAGTAATCTATCAAAGAGCATTTATTTTATTTTTTCCATATTTTGTATTGATGGAATTTATTGTTATGTATTTGGACATGCACACAATATAACAATTTAATTTGGCTAATATCACTCCTCAGCACTTCCGTCCTCCTTCCCCATCTCCCACCCCTTAGTCCCTTTCCTCTATTGATCTCCCTTTGATTTTCATGAGATCTGCTCCCACCTTCTTTTTCCTTTTTATTCTCTAGTTTCCATACATGAGAGAAACATATATGACCTTGACCTTCTGAGTTTGACTTATTTCACTTAATGTAATGGTCTCTAGTTCCATCCATTTTCCTGCAAATGACATAACTTCATTTTTCTTTATGGTTGAATAAAACTTCATTGTGTATATATACAACATTTTCTTTATCAGTTCATCTATTGATGGGCACCTAGGTTGGTTTCTTAGTTTAGCTGATGTGAATTGTGCTGCTATAAATATGGGTATGCAGGCATCTCTGTAGTATGATGACTTTAATTCTTCAGGACAAATGCCAATGAGTGATATAGCTGGGTGACATGATAGCTCTGTGCCTAGCCTTTTGAGGAACCACCATACTGAGTTCCATAGCAGTGTACTAATTTACAATCCCTCCAAAAGTGTATAAGTGTTCCTTTTTCTCCACATTCTCTGCAGTATTTATTATTATTTGTATTCTTGATGATTTCTAATCTTACTGGTGTGAGATAAAATCTCAGTGTAGTTATGATTTGCCTTTGCCTAATTGCTAAAAATGTTGAACATTTTTTCACGTATTTGTTGGCCATTTGTAGTTCTTCTTTTGAGTAGTGTCTGTTTAATTCATTTGCCCAGTTATTAATTGGGTTTTCTTTCAGTGTAAAGCTTTTTGATTTCTTTATACATTCTAGATATTTATCTTCCATCAAAAGAGTAGCGAACAAAGATTTTCTTCCATTTTGTAGATTCTGTTTTTATATTTCTGTTTCTTTTGCTGTGCAAAAGTTTTTTAATTTGATGCTATCCCATTTGTTAACTCTTGGAATGATTTCCTGAGCCTTAGGGGTTCTATTGAGAAAGTCATTGTCTGTGTCTATGTACTAGAGTGTTGATTCTACATTTTTTTCTAGTAGTTGCATAGTTTCTGGTCTAATTCCTAGGTCTTTGATACATTTTGAGTTGATTTTTTGGGCAGGATGAGAGATACAGATTTAGTTTCATTCTTCTACATATGATTAACCAATTTTCTTGGAATCATTTATTTAAAAGGCAGTCTTTTCTCCAGTGTATGTTTTTGGCAACTTTGTCAAGGATCAGATGACCGTAGATGTGTGGGTATGTCTCTGTATCTTCTATTCTATACCATTGTTCTATGTGTCTGTTTTTATATCAGTACCTTGTAGTTTTTGTTACTATAGTTTTGTAGTATAATTTGAAGTCAGCTATTGTGATCCCTCCAGCACTGCTTCTGTGGCTTAGAATTGCTTTGGCTATTCTGTGTTTTTTATTTTTCCAAATGAGTTTTAGGATTGTTTTTTCTAGTTCTGTGAAGAATGTCATTGGTATTTTGATGGGGATTGCATTGAATCTGTATGTTGCTTTTGGTAGTATGGTCATTTTAACAATATTAATTCTGCTTATCTCTTAGCATGGGAGATCTTTCCATCTTCTGTGGTCTTCTTTGTTGTAGAGGTCTTTTGTCTTCTAGATTAGATTTATTCCTAGGTATTTTTTATTTGAGACTATTTTGAATAGAATTGTTTTCCTGATTTCTTTCTCAGCAGATTTAATTTTGGTATGTAGGAAAGCTAATGATTTTTGTACGTTGATTTTATAACCTGCTACTTTGTTTATTAGCTCTAGCAATCTTTTGGTGGTTTTGGGAATCTTCTAAATATAGGATCCTCTATCCTGCATAGAGTGATACTTTGACTTCTTCCTTTCCTATTTTTATCCCTTTTATTTCCTTCTCTTGCTTAATTGCTCTGGCTGGAATTTATAGCACTATATTAAATAGTATCTTGTCTTGTTCCAGATTTTAAAGGAAATACTTTCAGTTTTTACCCATTTACTATGAGATTAGCTTTGAGTTTTTCGTATATAGCCTTTATAATATTGAGGTAGTTTCCTTCTATCCTTTCAGTGTTTTCAAAGAATATTTAGATAGTAGTATAGTTTATAAAAACAATTTTCATAAATTTATCTGAAACATAAATTTATTAAAGATCCTGGGAAAAGCATGGTGAATCACTCTAATGGACCTGTGATTACTTCATTAAATTCTCCTTCTCTTCCACACCAGTGTTTGGCTCACTGGTGTGGCTTGACAGTGTGGAGAGGGGAGGAAGGGTCATTTGGATAATGACTACAGATGGCAGGCTCCTGCCAAATACAAGCTATGGAAACACCAAAATAAAGGGTCCTGAGGGAATCACTTCCCTATCCTCACTGAGCTTCATTAAAGCTCCCATCCTCAGCTAAGGAGAGCCATCTGAGTTCTCTAATGTTCAAAATCTGAGTTCTATGATTAAGTCCTATTGAAGTGGAGAGAGAGGGAGACAGCAATGTAAGAGTAAAGAAGCCATTCTCTCATTAAGATGCTGTATGTCACTCAATAGCTTCTCTTGAGATTCCCAGAAAATAAGAGTTATGTGCGGCCACCTAGCACTATGAGGTCTGGCCTCCTGAGGGTCCCTGTGCATCCATGGCAGGGACTGGGTAAGCCTGGTGCATCCTGATGTTCCAAATGGAAGCAGAGCTCAAAGATCTACATGGTGGCATTCAGTGTTATGGAGCAGAAAGAGAAGACACCTCAGGGGAGCTTGACCAATTGTCTATCTACCTATCAATCACTATATCTATCAACTATATATTATCTATCTATTAAGTTCCTGATTACGTGTGCAATATCTACCTGGAAAATACAAGAAGTACTTGGAATATATAAGGGAATTGAGGGCTGGGAGTGTGGCTCAGTGGAGGGGTAGAACATTGATTAGCCTGTACAGGACCCTGGGTTCAATACCCAGCAATGCAAACAATTAAAAAATCCAAATCAAGTAAAAACCTCAGGGACAACGTAGCTGAGTTACTGCACGAGCAGTGGGAATCAAGCTGGAGAAAGAGGAGCCTCAGTTTCTCATTCCCATATTCAGCATCAGTGGCTGATATTCAAGGTATGGAGGGACTATTAAGATAATTAATTAATTAGGAGGCTCTAAGGCTATCAAGCCTTGGGTACCTTTGAGGCAAACTGGAATCCAACTCACTGTAAGTGGTGACTTGAAAGTTAAGTTTAATCAGAAACCACCCACGGACCTCTAACCTCTAACTGGGGCTTTCCACTTTCCCAATCAAATATTTTGTCTGCTTCAGCAAGCATGTTATGAATGTCTTCCTGTCCTGCCCTCTTGGAGTCCAGACAGCTTGTGGCTTAGTGGTGGCCAATTCACGAGTCCCTTTTTGCTCAAATAAACTCTTTAAAATAAATGTGCTTAAGTTTATCTTTTAATAGGGCCTAATGCTTGGAGTGGTAAGAAGCAATGAAGATGACTGAACTGTAGAGTGAGTGAAACAGAGACTGATTAAGAATTTTGAATTTTGAGCTGGACATAGACAGACCTATTTGAGTGTTTGGTGTCTGTACAATATCTTAACTTTTCTATATTTTAGTTTCACTGTCCTTATAGGGAACACTGTGCACTTTCCAGAGGTGTCGTGAGAACTAAGAGATACTTGAATATCCATACCTTGTATGAATTATGCACTGTGTTCCTTCATAGTGGATAAAATCCAGAAGGATAAATAGCTGTTTAATGAAGGTAAAAGTCTTTCAGTTGTCATCATCAAAACTTGTCATGCATATTCACAACCAGTGTCAAATACTGGCTTACATTTCTCACAATGATTTTATTACATAATCTGTCTGAAATAATAAATTATTATTATCTCCATTTTACCCAAGTGGTGGTGAGGTCCAGAGAGGCCAATGAGTTCCCAAGTCACTTAGCAAATGTGTGTGACTGTGTTGGTCTGAAACTCAAGTCCATGTGACTCTAAACCACTTTGCAAGCTGAGTGATGTTGGCATAGCATGGCTCATGCCAGTTGATGAGAATGAAGCAGGTTCCAGAGATTGGTCTTGGGCTATGTTATTTTTTCCTTATCTTCAGTGCTGGCCATTGCTAGAGGAGGGGTGTGGAATGAGGAAACGAGCTCACCTGTCCAGTGCTGTGTGTGAGTTCGCCTGGTAATTCTGTTGATGTCTTCACTCCGTGCTGCTGTTCCTTTCTCTAAGATTTCTTAGACCGTGCCATGTGGCCTCCTTCCACCTTGCTCCCCGGCACCTTTGCTTTAGGTTTCTGGCACTTTGAATGTACCTGAAACATTGAAGCACACCTCTATAAAATATACAGTGAAATAAAGACAGATGATCAATGCCTGTTTATGGGGACAGAGCGACGAATTAGAGTGACACAGGCCTGTGGGGGTCTAAGGTAGCAGGTGTGCTTGCTGCCAGATGACATCTTAGGAAGAAGGGTGTGGAAGGTGTTGCAGAAATCAGGGTGTGAGACCCAGGTGATGGGCTTCTCACTTCGGAGAAATCCTAGACCTTTCTGCCCAAGACAAAGCAGCATGTGGCTGCTTAGATTGAAACGGTGGAATGAAATAAGATTAAAAAGCCCAGCTCAATGCCACTCTTCCTACATTTCAAGCACTTTATGATGACCCCAGGCACACTGCTGGAGCACACAGAATAGCATTTTCTGTTAGTGCGGCAAGGTCTATGGGGCAGTGTGGATTGGGTTGAAATAGGGCAGGAATGTACGGGTGATGAGATAGAATTCCAGCTCTGCTGCTTTTTAGCTGAGTGGCCATCACAGATAATTCACATGCTCTTTCTCTCTCTCAGTGGTTTTTTGTCCATCTTACCTAATGCACAGGGCCCCACTGACCATGTACCTGCCGTACTCAGAAGAGCCTGTCCTCTTCTCTGACGCTTCCTCCAACTGCCCTCTTGAATGTGGCCATCACCTCTGTAGTTCTTATTCATATCAGCTTATTTTCTTCAAAGCCCAATCATTGATCTACGCATCTGTCTGCCTGTCCATTTTGCTCTTGCCTATTGTTACCCCACCACCTCAATATTCATGTATGCGGTGTGGTTTTATCAAACACCAATGGATTTTCCAACTGGGTGTTCAACCATTCAATTCAATTCTGACTCTAACTACCTGGGGTTGTTGCAGACCCCAGAGGTTGAGGGCTCAGTCCCATAAGAATGGCCCCTTCTTCAAATGCCAGCCACACATGGGGTACCTAGGCTACTAGCACTTATGCCTGGTTTGGCTGCAGTTTCAGGAGTTTGGTGCTCCCTCTGCAGGTTCTACAATTCACTAAAGTGACTCACAGAAATCAGAAGAGTACATCACTTATGTTTACAGGCTTACTGTAAAGGATCCAACTCAGGAACAGGCAAATAAATGGAAGAGATGCACAGGGCAAGGCTTGTTGGTGGTGGGGTGTATGCAGGGTGTAGGGAGGGGGCGCGGAGCTCTGGGTGTGCCCTCTCCCCAGTTCTTTTCTCTGAGATGTTAATGTGTGCACCATCCCAGAAATGTCTTTGGTATCTTTATATATTGTTTTTTTTTTTAAATTGAAGCTTCATTATATTAGAACGATGGGTTAAATCACTGGCTATTGGTGATTGAACTCAAATGCTATCTTCTTACTTCCTGGAGGTTCAGGTCTGAAGCTGAACCCTTCTAATCATGTGGCTGTTTTCTTTTCTGGTGATAGATCCCATTCTGAAGTCATCTAGGTCCTGACCTCCTTCTCAACCCCTGTGAGTCACCTCCTTAGCACAAACTCAGTTATGGTCAAAGGAGTCTATTATAAATACCAAAAGGCACTCCTGTTTCTCAGGAAATCATGAAGATCTTAGGAGCTCTGTTTTAGGAACCCACAAACCAACACACACACACACACACACACACACACACACACACACACACACACACAGCAGAATATAAACATCATTAGGGGAGCTATCTTATCTGTCTGCATTATGCACAGTCCTTTTAAGGACAGTGCCTAACACGTAATGTGATCAATAAACATTTGTTAAAGAAATGAGCTCCCGATTACTTGGTCAAGAGGTAATGCACTACAGTAATAATGATCATGATGCTGATAAAAATAATAAGAGTTACAGTAATAGCCACGAGTCTTGAAGATTTTCTTTGTGCCAGGTGCTTGCTGAACAATTTAAGTGCAGTACCATATTTAATCCTCATGGCAATCCAATAAAGCAGGTGACACTACTAGCAATGATGAAACTGAGCCTGAAAGAGATCCAAAAACTTGAATAGATCTCATATCTTTTAAGTCATAAAGCCCAGACTGTTACCCCACATCTTCATTTTAAATTGCTTTATTTCATTGGTGCATATGATTAGAGGGAGTATTTTTCTCTGGAGAAGCAGGAAATTTTTTTTTTAGGTGGAGATTTTTAGGTGGAGACCTGCTGCAGATTCAGAAGACCTTCTTTGCCATGGGTTTGGTTCCCTCTCACCTGCTCAGTGTCAGGACTGATGCTATGACTTGCAGCTTGGTCCCTGAAGTGAAAAACCAGGTTTTTGCTGACTAAGACATTTTGTTGAATGTACGTTTTCTTCCTGGTTATTCTGATAACCAGTCCCTCTGGGTGGTGGATCAAGATATAATCAACCTATAATTATTTACGTGACTCCCCAAACTGTTTCTAGCTCTGTGCTCTGAAAGTCTTCTAAATCTCTTATCTTGTGGGAACATGAAGCAGAAGAGTTGCATCGAATGCAAAAGACTGCATTCTACCATGAGAACGATGTTTCAAAACTGCAGAGGCAGCAGACCTCAGCTTGGGAGATGCCCAGGCCCCGTGGTGCTGGTGAGTTGAGACCCCTGTTAACTCCTCTCTGGACTCATCCCTGTCAAAAAGCCCTGAAAAAAACCTGAAGACCATAGGTTGTGGCATTAGAGTTGACTCAGAATACTCTCTTATCAGCTCAGAACAAGTAGTTGCAGACTTAGGAATTGGGTGAAGGTCACTGCTGATTACCTATTTGTTGTGGCTTCAGAGAACAGCTGGGCAGAGCAGGTGTGGGGAGACAGGTCTTAGCAGAGGCACCTTTTCCTTTCTCAGTCCCCTCGGACTGTGCAGTCTCTGCTTGGAGAAGGACTGGGTTCTGGTGGAAGCAACATCACCAGCACATTTCCTCGGATAGGGGGAGTTAGGCAACTAAGGGGAAAGACGTGTGGAGTACTGCGGGAAAAACCTCATTATGAAGTCAAATGGGTGTTGCCTTCGGTTCAGAAACAAAGATAAAATTCATTTGTCTCCGAAGGAGTTTTCATAGTGCATATTGTCCATTAGAAATAATAAAGGCAAGTCTTCAGGGGTTTCTACGCGCCAGGCACTATTCGAAATGTTTTAGATACATTAGCTCAGCTAAATCTTGGTCCTGTGAACTGATTACTGCTACCCACTTCCAGATGAAGGACCAGACACAGGGGGCTAAAGTAGCAACATGATTTTTAATGATTAGCAGCCTTTTAATAAAGCATTTCATTTCCAATTTGTTCACTAAGTAACAGAGACATAATATCCTCTTGTTATTCCTCTCCTCCCACATTGCTTTGATTGGTTTCTTCATACAGATGCCATGGGCATTTTATGTTAGACCATTTTTCATTGTAAGGGACCCTCTGCCCCTTGAAAAGCACTTTAACACCTCAAGCCCTCACCCCTGCATGCTGACAGCACCTTACTCCTGGTTACTATGACAACCAGACCCTCCTACGTATCCCCAGACCCCCAGTGGGGTGATTCCTGCTCTGGATGAGAACTACGGAGGCACCTTCTCTACATTCACTTTCTAGACACGTTCTTTGCTGTCTTTAACCTTTGCAGGGTTTTGGGCACGGGGTGAGAATCCTTGCTTCAAAGGATGATGCTCAAACTCCCTTTTTCAGCAGGTGTAGGTGATGCTCCACCTTGTGACCTATCTGCAAAACTCTTTTTCCTTGAATCTGGACTTTAGATTCTGTTGTTAGCCCCAGGGATTGGGCTGCATAAAGGAGTGAAAACGTGTATTCAGCCAGGGTCTATTTACTACCTTTGTGAGCAAGGTATCTAGGGCCCATGAACATGTTTTAATTTTTTTTAGGATCAGAAGAAAAAATGAATATAATCCAACTTGAATTATCTTTATCTCTATAATAATGTAATTATAAAATAAAATCATATAATTATATGTACTCTATAACAATGCAATCATAAAATGTAACTACATATGATATTACTATATTGTATATCTAAATTACATACAATGTCCAAGGGATTATGTAATTTCATATATACATATTTTTGGACAAAGGAGCCATAAATGGAGGAATGAGGCCCAATGTACTAACTTGGCTTTATGAACAGCTGGTGGGCACACAGTCACTAGATAGGTATGGTGCCATAAATATAACTGATGTATTCAGCTGGATTGGATTCTGCCAATTAGTTCAAATTCAATGTGCTGCTTGAGAATTTAGGGCACCATAATATTTTCTTATAGCTTTAAAAAATCTTGTGACAATTTAAAAAGTTACACATTTTAGGGAAAAGAATCTTCATGATCTCACTTGCAGATTCTTAAGCCAAGTGCATCCTTATAAATCATTTACGCAAGGTACAAAAGCTCAATGTCTGAGGTCTTTCAAATCAGGATCCTGGCACATCTGTTCCCGCTGTTTATATTCAGAACTGCTAAATCTTCTCCTTTGTTCTAAATGTTGATACCACATCTAACTTGTGTTTCTACTTCTGTGTTTCATGAATTTTTTTATTCTTCCTGATAGTTTATAATAATTGGACATTGTAGTCCCTGTTTGATTTCTGGCTCAATTCCTGTCTTTGTTATTGCGACTACCACGTCACAAGTGAGCATTTCCTGCTTTAAGGCTGGTTCTCTAACTGCCTTGGACCTTGGGGTCTTTTCTCTTTGGATTGTGGAGGGCTAGAAGAGCTCTCTAGATGGTTCAAAGCTTCGTTTAAATGCAGTCAGTACAGACTCTCCTGTGGAGCCTGATGAATCGCCTTTGTTAAAGGAGAGAGTGCCTTGTGGCTCATATCAGTGTCCCACTAGGAACATTTTCACAAACACTTTGACTGGAGTTTTATAAATTGTGGGAAAAAATTAGAATGGTACATTTGCACATTGATTTCCTGAAAATAGATTGTTTTGATTTTTATCATCTTTGGAGAAAATGTGTGTTTCCATTGACATTTATGGTTACAGCCTTGAGAGGCAGCCAAAGCACAGTCTAGATTTGGAGTAATGAGCATTGGACTCCCAAAATGGTTCATCTTAGTGGGAGAGTAAATCAAACACTGATAACTGCCGTGCTTGCACTAAATGATTGAGAAAGGTAGTATTTCCTAAGGATGCCAGGAACCCCTTTCCTCTTTTCTTTAATTTGATTCTTTTGGCTATGAGCCCAGTTTAAACTGTTGACTCTCTGAGCCAGTGATTCTTAGCTCTGCACACCACTATTCATCTTCAGGGTATACCCTTATTTAATCTGGAGAAATATTAGAATCTTGAAGATGACTGCCAGAGGAAATGGGATTTCTCACAGAGGGAAAACATGAGTTCTTACCTAGGTTGAACAGATTCTTTTGAGGTAGATCATGGTATATCTTCAATGAGTCTACAAATTTATGGACGTATATACTTTTATACTTGAGAGAAAGCCCACAACTTTAATCAGTTTCTAAAAGTGGTCAATGATGACCCCAGTTTTTGAAGGAGTTGGAAGGTACAGCAGCTGGTAATAGCAGCTCAGTGTTTTAAAGTCACAGGCTGAAGTCATGTGGTCCCTCTGTCTTCAATTTTCTAGAAGGCAGATTCTGTTTCTCACTTTGTTTGGTCAACCTCTGCTTCTAGCATGGTGGCTACACCTAGGACATTGTTGTTAGGATGTATGACCAAATTAACTGACATCACTGCAGAAGAAAAAAAATCCATTGTGGTTATTTAATGTAAGAGTTATTATAATTTCAGAAATGTTGAAATGTGAAAAAAAGTTGGTTTTAGAATTGAGAAAATATGATAACATAGTTTTAATTATTCCTCACTGAACAGATGAATAAGTGGTAATCAACATTAGTAATCATAACCATAGCTACCATTTATTACATATTTATTATGTGCCAGGCACTTCACCCTCTACATGCTTTATCTAATTATCTGGATTTCTAAGACTGTGCAGCAAGTATTATTATCTCACTTTGACAAATGAAGAAATTGAGGCTTAGGAGAAAAAAGAACTTTTTAGAAAAACTCAGTGCTTATAAGAGGCAGAATAGAATTTGAACTCAGGGTCATTTAAATACATCTTATTCTTGAAATGAACTATAGGTATAGGCAACAGTGTAAATCCTATCTCCTCTCTTCCTCCTGTCCCCAACCAAAGGTGGGATTCTTGATTACACCTTATTTTCTTTCAAACATATCCTGATATCTCTACTGTGCTTGTCAGGGGATGGGGTGTGGAACTTCAAGTCATACCAATAGCTGCAGGTCTGCTAAGCACTAATCAAGGAGAAGTATAAAATTGTCTTATAAGGAGGACAGAGGGATGTGGTTGCCTTGTGAAAAGATTAGAGAAAAGCTCTATAAAGAATATGAGTTGGGACTGGAGCAGTAGCTCAGCGATTTTGGTGTTTGATTGGCATGTGGGAGTATGCAGGTTCGAACCCCAGTACCATATACACAACGAAGTGTTGGAGCAATGAAGACCACATGAAAAACTAAATAAAATTGATTATCTCTCTCTCTCTCTCTCTCACTGTCCCCCTCTCTCTCTAAGAAAAAAAAAAAGAATATGAGTTCACATTCATGACTAATTGATATATGTGTGTGAGAGTGTCTGCATATACAATAGATTGTTCTTTTGAATATCTTAAATCTACAACTGGATGGGTGTTCAATACATTAATACTTTTTTTTTGAGACCAAAAGCAGAATGATGGGCTGTAATTTGAGGAAAAAACCAGGACAGGAACTTTTAACATTTTAGGCAAAAACATTTCCAGAAATAGCAAAAGTATTTTAGGATATGATTTGAGAGACTGGAAAGAAATCAAAGTACAAACAGTATGAAAATGTGTGAACTTTCACCACTTGCTGGTGTTTTCTGTACGAGAACAGGGGAGTTGGATAGACTTAGAGGCTCATAACCATCAGATGACCTGGATTTAGTAAATCTCAATCCCATTCTAAATCAGTAGAGGTACCTTTTAGTGTCAGGACTCTAAAATCTAATCTTATGCGTCTTTGCCATTTTCAGAAGTCCTTTCATCCCAATTAGAATGACAAGTAGGACAGACATTCTTGTGAATCTGTAGATTTTCTGGGTGCAATTCAGATTACATTTTCTTGGGTTGTTACATTTATCGTACTCAGACCGATACATAACTTGAAGCTGATGTACAGTTTATTTTTGGACCTTAAGTTCTTCATGGGAAGTTGGCAAGACGTCTGGTGAACACTAATTTTTAAATCTTGCAAAAAGATACATATTTTAATTGAAGCCCTTTTGCAGCTTTCTCTTGTTAGAGCCATATTTTCTTAGGAACAATAGTGGTAGCCTGTCAAAATATTTAAACATGTTATTTTTCTTTGTTCACTTCAGAGGTTACCAAAAATTACTCCCAATGCTTCTAATATATGGTAGTTTAGAAAACATTCTTATACTGGCTAAGGTAAAATAAAGAGATGCTGTCCAATATTCTGTTTTTAATGTGTATGGTGCATTTATTTATTTTAAATGTAGCCTACATTTTTGTAGAAAGGATTTAGCATTTGTTAAGTTAGCACTAGTGATTTATTATGCTGATTTATCATTTGAGTATAGTCTTTAATATCTTTATAATTAATTTTTAAGTTTTTTTCTGATGTCTGCTTTTATTTGCCTCTTTTATATTGAGAGGGGGAGTATAGAAGCAAAAATACTAGATTTGGAAGCAGAAAATTTGGGACTTTGGACAGGCCTTTTAATATCTGAATCTCTGTTTCCTCATCTGTAAAATTCAAATAAGGGATGCTATAGTTCCAATTTTATAGAATCTTTATCAGGGTAAAATAAAAAGTATATGAAAACTGCTTTATAAGCAAACAAAAAGTATTTGTGTGTACATATTTTTCATCTGTGAAATGGAAATCATAAAACCTATTCATAGAAGTAAGAGGATTAAATAATTTGTAGATGTAAAAGTGCTTAGATTTGCATCTGGTACGTAATAAGCCTTCAATGAAGGATAGACAATGTTTTTCTTTTTCTTTTTGGTACCAGGGATTTAACCCAGGAGTGCTTAACCACAGAGCCATATTCCTAGTACTTTTTATATTTTTATTTTGAGACTTGGTCTTGTTAAGTTACTAAGGGCCTTGCTAAGTTCTGAGGCTGGCTTTGAACTCACAATCCTTCTGTCTCAGAGTCCCGAGTCACTACGATTACAGGCCTGTGCCACGCTGCCTCGCTGACAATATTGTTATTAATTCAATAATTAATTGTATTAAACCTGTGGTCCAGAGACTACAAGCATTGCATGTTTTGCAATATATAATAAACCATTTGAAGAAGAGTAGGCTATCATGAAGCAGAACCAAACCTGCCCCACAAACAAAGACACTTGTCAGATTAGAAAGGAATCAATAAAGATAAATTTCTAGTGTTCTTTAGGGAATCATTTCTGGAGGGTGAAAAGGTGTCTGAGCTTCAAATGTCTATCAGGTTTGTTTTTGAACAATAGTTTCACTATCTCCAGCAGGTAAGTCCACTTGGATATCTTAAGCATCCCAAACCGTTGAATTTAATTTTCCAAAATTTAGGAAGATACTCCTATGTAAATATAAAGTGAACATGCATAAATGTTTTGTATAGCTCATTTAGCAATGAGGTAACCAGCAAGTTGGTAAAGCTGGTTCTAAAGAGAATTGCAAGAGTGGAGATTTACATTCACAGGAATTTTAAAAGACACTGAAGAGAATTTGTGATACAAGCATACTGGTTAGCATCCTATAGGCCATTACAACTATAAGCTTTGGGGTTATCTTTTCTGTTCACTAGAAGTCTATAACATGAACCTTCACTGAACCTGGACTCTAGCCAAAAAGCAAATAGCAAATATAAATAAGGTGATTCTCCTTGGTCTTTAACACGTAGGTAAGCCTGTTAGACAATGCCTCATGAGACTGAAAAAATATACAGTCATCCTCTTGTGTTATTTCCAAGTTTTGGATTTTTCTAGTGTAGGCAACAGAGGATTTTGAAGGGAGAAGTGTTGTGATATTCATGTTTTAAGAGAAATGGGGATTCTTTGTGATAATCGTCTTTAGAAGAACAGAGGAAGCAGCGCCTTCTGGGAGGTGGTTTCGTTAGTCCATGGAGGAATCATGTTAGTGGATGCAGTGACAGTGGCTGAGGTGAAGGGGATCATTGTGAGGAGCTATGTGACAGCCTTGAGGAGCGATGAGGAGACACTGTGGGAAGACATCATTGGTGAAGCCCAGCAATGTTTAGTTCTTTCCCTTACTTTCTGTAAATCTTTGGGTAACCCTCTTAATACTCTTTAAATGTTAATTTCCTGGTATTTAATATGGAAATAATGTAATGGTGCTGCAAAGATTCCATAAATCAACTGTATGCAAAATTCCAAGGCCTTTCTGGGCTTTGCTCAGCCTCAGGTCTCAAAACATGGTGGGGACACTTCTCAGACTTAGTGCCAACAATCTCATTCAGACTCTTCTCTCCGCGAGGCAAGAGCATCCCACAAGCTACACATCTGCTGTGGTGGACTTATTTAGTGTCTGGTTGCAGCTGTCAGAAGGCCCTGTGATGAGCTGCGTATCTCTGGTAGCTGAGGTAGGGAGGAGGCAGGTGCAGTGATTTTTATTATGATCCAGAATGGCATGTGCTAGCCAGGTAGCGACACGTGCCTGTAATCTCAGCTACTCGGGTGCCTGAGGCAGAAGGATCACAAGTTCATGGCCAAGGCTGGGATATAGATCAGTGATAGAGCTCTTGCCTGGCCTACCATATGGGGGGTCCTAGGTTCAATACCTGGTAACACACACACACGCACACACAGAGCACACATGCACACACACACAAATATGGTGTGGACCAAAATCGGTTCATCTCCTTAATGCAATAAATCAATAGGTGTGTAATCAAAGAACTGAGAATTTTATTGAGGCATCATTCGTAGCCAGATTGTGTGAAGTTGTGTGTGTGTGTGTGTGTGTGTGTGTGTGGATTGGCTACATAGCAGCCATATCTATCCAGCCATCTAGGTCTGACTGCTCTTGTGTATGTATTGTTTTTCTCCTTTCTTTGCCTTCTGCATCAAACGATACTCTTTTTGATTTCTGATTTTACCTGTCAGTGAAAAAGCTATTTTTGTCCAAGTTATAGCTTTGTATGAAAGTGATACTGCAGACCTCCTTTAGTCAAGGCCTGTATTTACAGGGACACACGATCTTCTGGGGCAGGCTCTAGTTTCATTCTGTTTTTAGGCATTTTGTATAGATTTCCGTTTATTGATTAGTGCCTAAGTATGAGAGACATGGCCTATAGAGGGAGACAGAGGCTGTGTCAATGATTCAGGCCAGTAGAAAGATTCCAGAAACTCTTCTGACCAGTCTCTAGGGTTAAAGCAGTTGCTCTTTGAGCTCTGTATGTCTGACAGCAAGAACGACAGAGCTCAGTCATTCCTGATGTCAGAACCATAAGCACACAGCTACTCATGATTTGACAAAAAAATCAAAATCAAGCTGTTACTCAGAATCCTTTGACCTTCCCTCTGCATAGATACAACCAAAGGAAGAACGTAACAGAGTAGTACTTGGACCCCAACAGTTTTTCTGTCGTTAGAGGAAATCCTCCATTGAATGGAATTGCAGATCATTCTAGGGATGGACTCAGGCCCGCTCCCCAGGGATGTCCACCTCCTTGCTTACTGACTTCCTGTGTGTCTGCTAGTGATAGTCTATGATTTCAATATCTCTTAGACATGGTGAGAACAGGAAAAAGGGTATAGTGCCAAACTTTTTGATAGTCATTGCCAGGTTTCTGAGTTGTCCTCTTCTTTTCTTTAACTACTTAAAAATTCAGAGCAACACTAGGGATTGGGTGACAGAGCAAAGAAGGAAGCTTTAGATGGGACTCATTCACAGAATAAGCAGAGTGAATGGACTCCTCCCTGGGCCATGGAGACTACCTGGGAATTCCAAAAGCTCCTCCTGTTCTAGGGCAAATGGCATTGATTCTTCAGGGAGGGCACATCCCTTCACTGAATGGAATGGAAACATGAGAAGCAGGGTGATATTTTGGTTTTACTTTAGGCTTTTTTTTTGCCCTGGCAGTGAGGACAGCTCTGGAAGAGTGGTGTTCCTCTGTGAATACATCTCTACATATTTAGGGACCACTGAGTCTAGGAATAGAGTGGTAGGAATGTACTGCTGAAGGATTTGTGCCTAGATCATTCTAATATCTCAAAATCTCAGAAGGAGCTGTGCTTGTCCCAGATAACTAGGAATGTGCATAAGCCTGGAAAAGATACCTAGACTAGCAGAAGGCAGCTCTTCATACCAGCAGAGGCTCCCTTTGTTGGAACTCCCTACTTGGAGTATGCTGGTAAATGTTTCCAAATTGGCTCTCCAATAGGAAATTACGGATGTGTATTTTAGCATTTGCCAATGACCATGGTGTAAATACTCTTGATACTTTCTCCATGGGTGGTTTCAAGTTACTGATGAGACATCACTCATGAGGAGTTGGAAAGAGATGTGGATACTCAGCTCTTGCAAGAGCTGGGAGAGACTCCCCCCACACTACCAACCTCCTGCATGAGCCTCCACGCTCATGTGCTCCAGGTCAGCCAGGGCAATGAACCCAGGTGTCCACTCTTGTTCCTGGAAAAATAATCTTGTCTCCTTCACTACTTTTGTGAACTGAGTTGGGGGAATTGGACACTTTTCCTTCCTCTGTCTGGGACAAACAATAGCAATGTTAGAGGAGGACAGAAATATTTCTCTATAATGAGGATCTGTTTTCCTCCTGGACCCAATCTGGAAGACACTATTTGTACCAAAATGCTAAAGGCTATACATTTATTTCCTATCATGAAAGAGACACAAAGACCTGTGTATTATTGGATATTTAAGCAAAATAGAGGGTTCAGTTTTTTTTTTAAAGAGAGAGGGACAGTGAGAGGGAGGAAGAGGAAGAGAGAAAGAGAGAGAGAGAGAGAGAATCAATTTTATTTAGTTTTTCATCTGGTTTTCATTGCTCTGACACTTAGTTGTGTATACGGTACTGGGGTTCGAAATTGGTTTCTCAAGCATGCCAGGCTAGTGCCATAACTGTTGAGGCACCACTCCAGTCCCCTAGAGGGCTAATTTTTGAGGATAAATGAACACAGCAGTCAATCCTAGAACTGTAAATGACCAGTAGAGTTTTTAAAGAGTATATTGATAGAAATTGAAACCTCATAAGGAATGTATTTGAGAATCACACTATAGTTAACAAAGTCTGGACTTTTAGCGGTTACAGACTGAAAGACTGATTCTTTTCTCAAAGTAATATTGAGTGCACTGATATAAATGTGTAACCATCATTGTGTAGACAAGAAAGATGAGAACAAGAAGGAATACTGATTGAATGGGATCAAAGATTATTCTTCTAGAGAATAGAGCAATGGCACTTCATGTTTAGTGTGCATTAAATGAAATATTGTGGAGGGAGTTTGTTTAAGAATCAGGTTTTCAGGTGTGACAGCTGCTGTCATGGTACTAAAGGTGTCCCTTAGGTGCCTCCTCTTCCTGTGTATCCCAGAGACTCTAAGTTACCACTCCTGGCTTTCCACCCATGCATGAGGCAGTCTGGAAGTTTCCAGAAGTTAGCTCACCCTCAATGGTGAGCTAACATTCCCAATCACGAATGGGAGTTGGGGTGTAATTATGCCTGCTGTCTGCCTGTGCAAAAGGGATAGCTCTGTGTTCTGTGTTAGTGGTTCTCAAACTGCAATGTTGGAACCTAAAATTCTACTGGGGGTCTGGGGGATCATATATATGTACATATATATGACATTTATACCTGTTATGGGGGAAATATAGAAGAGTCAAGAGACTGGGGTGTGGGTGATGTGGGGGTGATTCTGGATTAGGATCAGGGCATATCATATTGTCATTACATATACATTTATGATTGTACAAGGACATAATTCCTCAAATAAAAATAAATTCGATCTGCTCCCTGCATCCGACTTGAAAGGCAGTCCTATGTTGATGTGAGTTGATTCTTCATTGGGAATGGTATGATGCTTCTCTATGAGGTTGAATGTGGCACCTCTTGATTCAGAGATCTGTGAGCTAAGAAGACAATTTATCCTGCTCCTCTCATTGATCCCCTCTCCATACAATTGGCATGTAAGGTAGAACAGGGACTTTATAACTGTCAACACTTCCTTTGTAGAAGGGAAGAACGGGAGACACACAATTGTCACTCTTTTGAAGCAATTTTGAAATCTCTGCAAAAGCCTTCTGACTTGGAGGCAGGGCATCTTCTGGATTAAGCTGCAGTAAGGAAATATCTCCCAACTCAGCTGTTCTCTGCTAACTTTACAGCCACCCTCTGGGGATTCCTTCTTTACCATTCTCTTTGGCCCCTTCTGAGCAACTATGACCAGCTTAGGGGCTGTCAGTCTCTGAAGGTCACTATCTGTATTTAAACAGTTGGGGATGCCAGTGTTGATTTTAAGTCTCAAAGTACAGTTACTTTTAATCTTGCCAGTGGTTCTTTTACCAGTTTAAGTCTATAGAAATTATACTGGCAAAAGACACACCTTGCCCTGGACTGAACTTTCATGGTGAACCTTGAAAAAAGTTAAAATAATCTGTTCATGGAGACAGGTTGAATGTATAAGGCTGCTAATCAATTTTAAGGTTACAGTTTATATCATATTTTCATATGAGGTTCAACTCATGCAGATTTTTCAACTTTTGGATAAAATTTAAGGCAACTCACTATCAGTATTATAATGAAATGAAATGAATATATGGGCGAGAAGTGGTGGAGAAGGTAAGTGCAAGGATGGAATTCTATTGCACAAGTGGACACTTAAGTTGGTAAAAATGTTTTCCTGACTGTGGCTAGGTGTCACTGAAGTCAATCTCTGCTGGGCACCGAGAAGTTCAGCCCAGCACAGGACGGGTCTGCACAACTTGCAGACTCAGTGGTTACGCGCAGGGTCTCTTCTTCGTTGGGCAGTGCCCTGGTGAGGAAAAATAGTCTTGCTGTTAAGACTGCAGGTAGAGCTGTCATGAGGGCAGGTGTCCCTTTTCCTGCGAAGGTAGAAACTGAAAGTTGGTTCCAGAAAAGGTGCCCAGGTCAAGGTCAGTATAACAAATTCAAAGTTAGTTGAGGAAGAGCATCCATGAATCAGAGCCAAAACAGAGGAGGCTAATGGATCAGGTGAGCAGGACAAAGCAGACAGACAGCCAGCACTTGCAGGGATTCCCAAGGCAAGAGTATGGGCATCATTAGTGGTGAGGTGCAATGGTCTATGGCCCTGAAATTTGTGTAACCCACTTGATTATAATGACCGTATAGGATGGACAGAGCCAATTGTAATTAAGGATAAATGTGCACTTATTTGGAAATAAACAAAAACTGATTATATTTTAAGTTGATTTATGTGGTGTAAGCACTGAGCATTCTGAAATGGGTAGCATAAGAATAGTAGGTGGCCCAATTTGTTGGAATGAATGAAACAATAGAGAAGAAAATTGCATGTAAGCTGTTCAAGGGCAAAGCTGACCATATTGGATCTGCTGGTGTAATGTTCAGGGCCATCTCCAGTCACCCCTTCTGCTCACCTCCCCCACATCAGGCTTCCCGTGGAGATTTGATTATGGTGATCTGCATGGAAAGAGAGTTACAATTATAGGAAATCCTATAGGGATGGAATTAAATTTTGGAGTAGAAACTATTCTGTATTATTTATCAATTTCCCAGGTGTATTCTAAGGATTTTTTTTAACTGGTTGGATAGCTGAGAGTATTAGAAACAAACTCCAAATATGCATCACTTAAAATATTTCTGCTTAGTTTCTCATTGCCTTTGGTAAGACACAGATGTTTAATCATAATGCTTTCAAAATTTTAAAATACAGATAAGATTCTACTTTTAATGACAACAAGTGATTCTAATTATGATTATTTCCTTATGCTATATACATTTGCATTTTATATCTTTTAAGGTTAACATTACTGAACCTATTAAGAAACATTCCTAGCTTATGTGATGTGCATTAATTATTTTTAGAGTAAATATTTGTTGAAAGCTAGTGAATTCACTCACTCTGAATTTCTTCCAAACACATTAAATGACCTTGTAGCATGATTAATCACAGTAGATTTGTTGTTTTTTAAACTAATTCGTATCGTATTTTGATTTAACTTGCTTTCTTTTTCTTTTTCTTTTTTCCTTCTCAGTTCCTTGTGTCTAATTCTTTTCATGAGAAACCAGATTCCTAGAGAAAACAGTCCTTGGAGCAGACACAGGTTCTCTGGAATGGGTGGGCTGCAGGGCTGCTGTGACGGCTCCTGGGATGGAGAATCTGGTCAGGTTGTTTTCTGAAAGCTGACATTGAGGCCCTGGCTCTGATAGTAAAGTCCCACTCAGTCTTTTATTATTCTTGCTCTGTAACCTGACTTTGGTGCAGGAAGAGGAAATCCCTGGGCTTAATTGAAGACAATCAGCCTAGGGTCAGGAGGGTAATATTAAACAGACTTGGGGTAAAGGTAGCAAGGAAAGAAGGAAGAAGGTAAGACCATACTGGATTCAAAGACTAGACTCAAAGATGCAAACCAAATGCACCTGGAAGGCAAAGTGTATCTGAACCCTAAAAAATACAGAGCCCTGGGGAGACACAAAAATGAATCAAGCTTATTTAATTTATTGCTTTTCTACTTCCCTGGTGGTGGCTTGTCCAGCTGTGGCCGTGGTTTGGGCAGGCAGTTTGTGTTTGGGTGTTTATCATGGGGTGCCTGTAACAGCAGCTGCTGGTAAAGAACCTTCACTGCCTTCATTACACATCAGCTCCCAAACTTCACAGTTTCTGATATTGAACTGCTTTGGTCAGAGATGATTGCGTTTCATTTAGATTTTAAATGTCATGGTGCATTGTGCTTCTTAGGTAATTTGTAATATGCCTCTTTGGGCACAGCACCATTTTTATGTTGGTGTCTAAATTACACAGGAGAGTGGGAATGCTTCATATCAAAAGGAATAACCAGTCCGCATAGGATCTTCTTTTGGCTAGCTGCATCCCACCCTGCAGTCCTGTGCATGGTTAATAAAATGTTATATTGAGTTGCTGATTATTCAAAATGGAATCTCCTTTGCAAAGGCCACTGAGAGTTGGCTGTAAGTTTTCCCTAAAAGTATTTGTTGCTAATATCATTTTAAGGATGAGGAAACCAAAGATTGTTTAAATAATACTCATCAGTTCTTACGGATTGGCAGAATGGTCAGAAAGTCAGACTGTTGGATAAGCAGCTTGGATTAGAAAACAGGTTCCATTGTGAACTATTGATTTTGCTCAGAGAAAGTCAGGGATCCTTTTCATGTCTCAGTTCTCACATATGAAAATTTATGTTGATGAGGGAGGATGAATTAATATTGTTAAAGCAACTAGAGTAATGACTGATGCATAATCAAAGAAGTCCTCTGGATCAATAGTCTTTTAGCTCAAACCTTGAGGCACAGGTATATTTTGTAATTCAGAATTATTCAGATTTGGGCTGGAGCAGTGGCTCAGCCATGGGATGGAGCCCTTGCCTGGCATGTGTGAAGACCCGGGTTTGAACCCCAGCACCACATACACAACTGAGTGTCAGAGAAATGAAGGCCAGATGAAAAAAATAAATAAATAAAGTCGATTCTCTCCTCTCTCTTAAAAAAAAAGAAATGTTTGGATTTTAGAAAGGCATCATGAAGCAAAAGCTTACTTTATGAAATAACTAGAGCAGGGTCTGGGATGCCCTGAAATCAAACACTTGAATGATTTTGCAGCCCAGCAGGACAATGGAGATGGGAAATGGAAGAAGTGAAAATATTAATGTTTGCATCAGTTCAGGCCAGATTTGGGCACTAAGTCATTAAACACTTTCAATTTTCAGAAGCTATTTGTATTTTTAAATTGTGGAAAAAGGGTTGTGGCTCTGAAGTAATATTGAGTGCCTGATAACATTTTGGAACTTAGAAATTTCCAAGCTCCAGGCTAGACTTTTGGACTTAAGTGGTGTGCTCACTGTCACACAGCCGCTCATGTCCAAAAAAGGACCAGAGAATTGGCATCCTGTAGTTGAGTACAAAATACTGCACTAACCATAAATATTTACAAAAGCATATTCATCAAACACAAATTCTGTGGAATATAATGCTTGATGAAATTTAAACAACAAAGGAAAAGAAGTCTGAGATTCTTCTTTTGAAAACATGTTTTTTTGCTAAATTTATTATTAACTGATACATAAAGCATGAATATTATACATATTAATGTGGTACCATGTAATGTTCAATATATATTTATATTGCATAATAATTAAATCAGGTCAAACATATTTATTTTCTCGAATAATTTTCATTTTTATGATAAAATCTTTCAAAATCCTTTCTTTTAGCTTTTTGAAACGCACAGTTATCTCTACTCACTCAACAGGGCAATAGCACCCCAGAACTTCCTGATCCTCTGCAGCCGTGACTGAGTGCCCATTGGTCAACTTCTCCCTGCTTCTCCTCCCTTCTATTCTCTCCAGTCTTTAGCAGTCACTACTCTACTCTTAACTTCTATGGAATCTACTGTTTTAGATTTCATGTGAGTGGGATCATGAGGCATTTGTCTTTCTGCGCCTGGCTTAGTTCATTTAACCTATGATCTCCAGTTCCATCCATGTCATCACAGAGGACAGGATTTCATTCTTTTTTTTTTTTTAATTCTTAAATTGTCTTCCATGGTGCAGATGTGTCACAATTTTCTTATCCATTCATCAGTTAATGGACACTTAGGTTGTTGGAAAAGTGATTTTCCAACACTTTCCTCCAAACATTTACTACTCTAATGAGCACTGAGAATCAACGAAAGGGAGATAGATTGCACACCCTCACTAATTTAGCTACACATTCCTAATTTTAGAATATCTCACAGAATGTGGGGATGTTTGGTTTCACATTATTCTACACAGCAAGTGCTGTAATGATCATCGCACTGGGTGGATCCAGAGAAGGCAATGGTTTTTTCCCATTATAAGCAATTCAAGAAATAGTTGTTTCTTTTACATTCCTTTTTGTTCTGAGGGTTATCATAGAAGGACAGCTGTAAGCTCATTGAGCTCTATCCCTTCAGTGCTTCTGGGTTAGGTTAACCTGATGAAGAAACACTACAAGAAGCATGGTCAAGGTATCCAGGGATCTCAATACAACAATTTTCAAGAGTATTAAGTTTTGACTATTTATGGAAGACATCATTGCAAACCATGGTTTTTGCAAGGAATGTGATTCATAAGTAAGCAAAAATGAAGATATCCCATAAAAACTGACTTCATCTAGTCTCCCATCCCACAACTCAGTGAGAAGCACTATTTCCTTATCCTTTGGTTACTGAAGTATTTCAGTTTCACCATGCTCCCCACAAGGCAGTGAAGGGCACTTACAAACATCTGCGGGCAAGTCTGTGGGATTGGATGGAGATGAACCTCCTGGTATGCATGCCCACTTGTCTTCCAAAGTAAACATTGTTTCTTTTATTGTTAAGATATTCCTGAAATGTTTCTCAACGTCTTAGAGATGAATTTGTTCTTCCTGAAAAATACCAGTTCTTTTGGACTCTCAGTGAAGGGGAAATAACAGGTACTTGAAACATTCTGTTCTAAGTTACTGTTCAGAAAACTTTGGGTTAGAAATAAGCTATTATATTAAGAATTTAATAATGCCACCTACTCCTTCAAAAATACCTACTGTGACATGTATTTCCCAATCAACTGGATTTTTTCCAAGTGTGTTAAATTCTTTAATAAAATATGTGAACTATTTTGGAAGCAAGGTTTGGATAGGTGGATGTTACTTACGCTACCAGCAGCATAGAAGGTATATTAAAAGGGATCCCCCAAAAGACTGGGGCTTATTTGGATATGCATTAGAATCATTCAGGAATCTCTCAAAGTGACTGATGCCCAGGCTATATCTGAGTGCTTGTATGATAATCTCTAGGGATAGAATCCCAGCATCAGTACTTTTTTAGTGACCAGAATGATTATGCATGTTATGTGTGGACAAGGTTGAGAAACGCTACTTTAGTTTAAATGGTTAGTTAGGTCCACATGATCTACGTACCTTTCATTAATCACATTTCAGGGGATCTAATCTCATAGTTCATGGGCTGAATCCAGTTTGAAGACCTGTTTTATTTGGCCAGTATAGAATAACGTTTGAAAAAATATGCTTGAATTAAAATTCCACCAGGCAAGGTCTTATCACAGTGAGTTAGGATGTCTGTTTAATACTACAGGCATTTGGGTCTGAGACCCCAGGAATAAATGAATGGATTTTCTAGTTCAAAACTATGTAAAAACAATGGCCAGGTTAACTGAGACTCACCAAGCACACATGAAAGGATGAAAGTATTTACTGTTTATGAAAGCAAAGATTCCCAGGTATCCCCCTAAAAAAGAGCCCCCTGGGGGCCATGATATTCTCCCTGGGGTGTCAGGTAAGCTGGTACCTCAGACAGTGTCTACCATGTGTGGTTCAGAGACAGCAGAACCGGGGTGAAATGAGACCTTCCCTGAGAAAATAAGGCCTGACACTGCATCTGAAGAAATGAGAGACAAAGAGGAAAATATATATAGGAAGAAAAGTTAAGATTAGCAAGTGAGAGGGTGGAAAGCAGGTTGGAGCCCAGATTGAGGATCCAGGAGAGAGGTTTAGAGTCAGGGAAGTGAGGGAGAAGCCTTCTGTCTTCCTCCCTGGAGGAGTTTGTGAATGTGACTAGGTGCTGTGGCCTAGCATGGGCTGCTGTTAGACCTGCCCTTCTGTAGCAGTGGAGGCCGGGAAAGATTTGAGGTAGGACTGGGCCATGTTCTGAAGCCCTGTACACTTTGGTACTATGATGCTGTAATACAGAGTTTGGATAATTTTCTTTTCTTTCCTTCATTTTTCCTTCCTTCCTTAAAAAAAAAAACACGAGAAGCAATTTATTTTCAGTACACAGTTGCCTCAAATGTTCTTACTCCTGGTTCACAGTGTTTTCATATTTAATTTTTAAATTTTTCCTCATCAAATGTCCCTTTTGCTTATCTTCCACACTGCCAGTGAAGTTTCCTCTTAGTGACTTTTCAGCTTCCTCATTTAATATCTGTAAGGCTTAGTGAAATCCTTGCTTCTGTGATACTATGTTGGACTCTAACTATTCCTTCACATAATCCTGATTTCCTTCTTATACTTCCTCTTTCCAATACTCTGTGGTCCCTTCCAGAGAATTCTTTCTTATTCTTTTTTTGATATTTAATTTTTAGGTTTTGGTTTTGGGAATTACAACCAGGGTATTCCACTTGCTAAAAGAATCCTACTTAAAGGAGATTTGCATTTTGATGAGGATATTTTTGAATTAATAGTACGTCGTGCATATAATACCTTATATTGTGTGTAGTGCATCTTGTAGAAACTTCTTTCAGTTCTCTTTAATTTCTCCTGTACTGCTCCCCTTCTCCTCCTCCTCTGCTTTAGACAAGAGCCCCTCTGCTTTAGACAAGAGCCTCATATCTCATCAGGACTGATTTCTCAAACCTTTGTATTTTACTTCAAGTCTTCTCTGGGTCTGCCTTCTCCATTAGAGAGACTATATTATTTCTATTTATCCATTGTCTCAGACAGTACGAGACATATAGTAGGTTCCTAGTGAATCTTTTTAAGGAAAAAAAATGGTGCTTGCTATATAGAGTTACTCTAAATCAGAATTTCCCAAAGTCAGTTTCCATGGGGGAGTCTTTCTTTAATATTCTCACTTTAAAAGAAATAAGCTCCATGATCAAGTAACTATAGAAACCATTATAAACTGCACCACTACCTTGCTTATTAATGGTGCACTTCAGATATCAAAAATAGAAGCAACAGAAATATCAGCAAAACTCACTGCTTACATTTGTTAAATCTTATTTCCCAAACATACTTTGTTATGAATTTACTACTGCTGCTGCTGCTGCTACTACTACTACTACAGTACCAGGGATTGAACCTTGAACCCAAGGGCATTCTACCATTGATCCACATCCCCAATCCTTTACTTTGTATTTTGAGACAGGTCTTGCTAAGTTGCCAAAGCCAGCCTCAAACTTGTGATCCTCCTGCCTAAGTCTCTCAAGTTGCTGGGAATACACCACAACACCCATTTTGGATTTCATTTTAAAATACAACACACATTACTCTCTTTTGGAATTAGTATTATTTGAGTCACAGGTGTAGAAATATTGTGTTAGTTAGCTTTCCAATGCTATGGCAGAATACCTGAGAAAATCAACTTAAAGGAGGAAAGATTTGTTCTGGTTCACAGTTTCAGAGTTTTATGTCCATAGTCATTTGGCCTCATCATTTTGAACTTTTGGTGAGGTAGAACATCCTTCTGGGAAGTTTAGTGTCGCAGAGCTTTCACCTCCTGATGACCAGGAATCAAAAATAGTGCAATGGTCATGCCCCTAGTGACCTACTTCCACTAACTAGGCCCCTTCTCCTACTGTTTTCACCACCTTCCAATAGTTCATTCAGTGATGACCCAATCAATGGATTAATCCATTGACAAGAATCCTCACAATCCAGTCACTTCACCAAAGTCTCACTTCTGAACACTGCTGCATTGGAGACCAAGCCTCTAATGCATGAGCCTTTGAGGGAACATTACAGATCCAAACTATAACAAATATACTGAACTTTCTGTTTCCAAAATACCTGGAGAATGAATATTGCTACTAATGAAGTCCACTAATTTATTAATGGCATGAAGCAATTCAGAATTTTCTTTAGCTCTTCTTTCCAGGTTCTGGTTGATTGAATATGCACACAAATGCTTGCAGCAATTAGCGACCAAAGTATTGTTTTTATTTGGTCAGGCAGTACTCAAAGATCTTCAAATTTATAGTTATGGTGAGCTGTGTTGAAGGATATAGCTTGAAGTGTTATGGGACTTCCGATCTTTTTCTTTATGGAATTGAGGAGAGCCAGGCCCATAAGTGTTCCAGGTGCAGATACTGGCAGTCCTGTGCTTCCACCACCTGGCCTTGCCACCGATCTAGGAGCCATGTAGAGCCATGAGAGGAGTTGGATCTTGCTGTGCTTCTGGGACACACAAGCTTTGTTCGGCAGTGCAAAGATGGTCAGGCTCTCAGAAATCACATCAATTGCTTAATTTTCCCTGAGGAGAGGGAGAGATGAATGGATAGAGAAACCAAAAAGTTTATTCTGATATGCTTCTATTGCAAAAAGGAGCACAAAGGATAACTTTGCCTACTTTAAAACTTTCCAGAAATTACTCTTGAGTAATTCTTATTTTTAACCTCTGGCTTGAGCTGCTAAATTTATGGTCAGCCTTCTTCCTGAGCTTCTGCCCTGAATCGCCACAGTCACAGCCCTGCTTCATTGGGGCCTTTTATCATATAAATCCCTGGCTTTCTATTGCCATTGGGAAGTCATGCTGTCCCCTGCAAAAGGTTCTAAAAAGGATCATGAAGAATATTCATGTTGGGCGCAGTGGCACAAGCCTATAATCCCAGAGGCTTGGGAGGCTGAGGCAGGAGGGTTGCAAATTCAAAGTCAGCTTCAGGACTTAGCAAGGCCCCGTCTTAAAATTAAAAAAAAAAAAACAAACAGAAAGTTAAGGGCTGGGGATGTGATTCAGTGGTTAAGTGCCCCTGGGTTCAATCCTGGTACTGAAAAGCAAAAGAATATTCATTTAAAAACTTCAAGAACATATTGCATCTCATAGAAAACAGTTTTCCTATCCACTTTCCCACTTCAAATTATGCCATCCTGTTGTCTTCTGAAGCTCAGTACAGTATATTGCAGTACACATTTTATAAGTGCAAATGTATGGCATAAGACACCCCAACTATTTCAGTGTAACAATGTAAAAATGACCCATTGAACAAGATGTTCTGATTGTTATACTCTCAGGTGAAAATATAAATGAATTTTCCTTAAAATTTTCCAGAAAAATTTAAGACCATTTCCCCCCTTTCCTAATTACATTTTACTCTGTCTACACTCAGAGGAATGAGGGCTGTCAAGACTGGCTGGATATTTAGTGAAATGAATTTAATAGTGATCAGGTTCATTCACACTCAGTGGTTCCTGATGTCTTCTTGCCTTCATTCTTTCTCTTTCTTTGACTAAGGGGATAGGAATTGCTTCAGGTTACTGTATCCTGACACCACCCAAGAGACAAAAATGTGTCTGCTGACAACAGTCTATGTTCAGGAGCAATCTGGAGGGTTCATTTGACTAGACCAGGAAGCTTTGCTCTGGGTCCTTTTCAATGACTTCTGTTAGAACTGGAGACTGGAGCCCCTCATGGTGGGTGGAATGCGGATCTCATGAAAATTAGGGCTCCTGGTACAAACATTCACATCCTCCTTTCTTCTTTCCTCCATCCAATAAACGTCATTAGATTTGTCATGAATTAACTATATGATAGTGTAGAAATTTGATATCTGCTCTTGTAGTGCCTACAGTTAGTGTGGATTTGGAAGAGTAGGCAAATGTTTATTTGCAACTCTGGGTGATACACTTCCAGGGAGAGAAACTGGAGTGTGTTGAAAGAGGGGGAAGCAGGATGACCATGACTCTGTACACCGTATCAAAAAGATAACGATGGGAAGAATCAGGGAGATGGAGTCTGAAGGTGCACCAGCTGTCTACCCTTCAGTGTTAGAAGGGTTGCTATGTGAAAAAGGTATAAACTCATTATGAGCATTGCAGAGTGACAAAACTAGAGAAGAATAACAAAGTTGTAGTTTAATAGAAGAGCTATGCATAGGCAGAGTAGACTGTATTACCAACTGTGGAACTTCTAGTCTTTGGAAGTGCTCAGATGCTGCATTAATTTGATATCAGCACTGTAGAAAAGATGCTGAATAAATGAGGTGGTTGAGCTAGATGACTTCAAGTTTCTTCAAACTCTGAAGTTTTCTCCTATGGATGTAAAAGGCTTGAATGATTTACAACAGGTATTGATACCTCTTATGATCTGTGGCGGTTCAGATACTCTGGGGATCCCACACTAAGATATGCTTAGCTTAATGTCACAAAGAGAAGGCTGGGGACCCTTGAAAGACTAGGGAAAAATACAGAGAGAAGAATTCATGTGTCTATTATCTAAACTATCTGTCTATTTTTCATCTCTCTCTTTCTTTCTCTCCCAGTACAGGGAATATCATCAAAGAGAAACACCCAAACTTGGGGTTCCAAGGAGATGTAAAAATATTTAAAAGAAAGAAAGAAAATAGGAATTTGGCATATTTAGTACCAAAGAAAGAGAGGACAAAAAATAATGAAAGGATTTCCAGAATTCTATCACTAGATGTTTAGTAAATCATAAAATGGCAGAAAAAGTGTTTTGGTTGAAAAAATATTTTGATGCTGGAGAGAAGCCATCTTTTGTGTTAAGAAAATCATCTAGTAGGATTAGTTTATGCTTTTATGCTTCTAAGGAATCTTACCAACTGTTCCAACCTCTGTACTGTTTATGGCTGATGAGGAAGAAATGGTGACAACCTCCTGCAGGAACCAATTAGCAAAGGTTAAGAATAGTATGCTACGAACAGGAACCATTGTTACAAAGCCATGGAAAAGTCATTGTTGATGATCCAGTGCCAAGAAGCTGAGCAGGGAAGTGATGGTGAGCTCTAACAGTTCATCTTTGAATATGACATGTCTTCCACAATCCCTGTTGTATTGATCTAAATTGAGACTTCTCTGTAACAGAGGACAGTGAGGATGAAATTGTGTATATGTAAACATTCAAAGTAGAAAGATATTAATTTTCTGTTGTGGAAGGGAGTTTTAAGAAGCAATTTCCCTATGACATTACCTGCTGTAATATTGCTGAGAAAGAGGGTCAGTGGTCACTCTATGGAAAGGGACTATGGGAGGAAATCATCTTCTTAGTCTTATTTTGATTTAAATTTTGTAAGAATTTATAATATCAAGTACTGAAGAAAAGCATTTAACCAACTTCAGGATGTAAAAATAAAGTAGAATTTGGGGAAGAAGAGAGGACAATGAAAGATGATTCTTGAGTTCAGGATAAGCCCAAATTCCATTACTCCTCCCATAATATCCAATGCCAGTTGCTCATTTGTGGCAAAGCAATTGAGAGCTTCAGGTTATTGCTGTAGATATAAATTGTGGTAATGTATATAAACGACTCAATGTAACTGAAATATGATTCATAGCTTTTCTATAAAAGAAGAAAATTTTAATTATTGATTGAACATGCAACTTAATCACCAACAAGCACATTTTGAAGAATGATTACTTTCAGAGGATTGCCAGGTGCGGAGGATATAAAATACCATAAAACAAATTTCTAACTCTTTATTGTCTTATAATCTTACTGGTTAGGGTTAAATAATAACACCTCTAAAACAAGAAGCAAATGAGGGAAGGAAAATAACAGAGTTTAGGAAAAGGATGAAATAAGTGTAAATATGATTCAATTATGGTGGATTAAAAGATTCCCTAGTTTCCGTACACTATTTGTTGCAACACTTTAAGATGAATTTATGCTAAAGGTTTTGTTGTAGACAGTATACAAACATATTGCTATCAATACCTTCTGTTTTGGTATGCATGTGCTGCTTTTCATATCAAGAGGCAATGCTCAATTTCTCTTCCTTGAATATGATCTGGTTTTAATGACTTGGTTGATAGAAAGAGATGGCAGTAACACATGGGAATCCATGTCCAAATTATAAAATGCTTTCTAATTTCTGCCTGGCTGATCCCATCAATCCAGAGAACAATGAGGAATAGTGTATATTGTAGAATGCTCCCTGAACTGAACAAGAGAGTGGGCTCAGTGGGCTCAGAAGGCCTGGGTTCTCTTTGAATATCAATACTCCCTAAATTCTAGACACTGGGTTAACCCAACGAGAGGGGTTCAGTTCTGTAGAGAAGTGGAATCACTCTCCAAGGTACAGAAGATCCAATAGAGCAGTCATAAAATAAAAACCCTATGAAGTGACCATTAGTCTCAAATTCTTACGTTTTGGAGTGAAAGCCTAGAACTGAATGCACTGGTTCCTTGAATAGGTAATTTCCAAAAGAGGGGAAGTGGACTCATTCCTATTTGTCTTCCAGGCTTGCCAATTAGGTGAGCTGGTCCTCTTCCCTTAGCAGAGATAGAGAGGTATAAAGATGAACAGAGTTTTCTCTCATTACTTTTGGACAGGATGGAAACTCTCATCTGAAGAAATCAAGATGAATTTTGCCATTTACAAGGATGATTGGATGGTGTTTATACTTTCATTTGTGTTAGTTTTTCAGAGGTTGGGAAAGAATTTCTTGGAAGACAAAGCGATTGTCTCTTTTTGAAAATGAAGAATAATCATCAGAATTTTGGTCTAACTGATGGACCAGATTACCTAAGAAAATTACTTTCACCCAACTCAAAGAATGTCATGATACAGGAATTCTAAAGACACGAGTAGTCAATTCCAAAACACTCCATTCTCATGTAGAAATCTTTACTCTTTTAAGGTACTGAGGTTTTGTGCATGTCCGGATTTCTTGTATGTTCAATGAGTCAGTCTTAGCCATAAGTGGCCCATCTGAATTCCTTTCTGTTATTTGTGGATTTTCTTATTGATATACTAAGCCTATTCTATTTTTTTCTTAGAAGAGGGGTAGATGATTCAACAATGTACCCTTCAGCTTTGATATTGTCATTCTGATCTATTTCAAAATATGGGTAAAATTCTGTCATTTCATGCTAAGCCTTGTGGGAATATCTTTTTTCTTTTATGTCTTTTTGACAGAGTGGAACCGTCTTTGCATTTCCTCATGAAATGTGTTACCCATTGTTTTCTGATTAATTCTTCATCGGGGAATTTACTTCTTTATGATATTGCTTCTCAGCCTTGTCCTTGGAAAAGCATAGGATAAGAGTTGATTATCTAAAGATAATTGCAATTAAAAAGTATAATATCCACCTAAATCTCTCTAAAATCACATGTGTACTTCTCTTTTCTTTTGAACAGAGGATAAGGCTCATGTTTGTGGCTACATGTGGTTATGATTTTCAACACTGATTACTGTAGCTCTGTCTCCCATTCTTCTGGATTACACTTGCACACTCATGTTTAGAGATTTACTATTTCCTAGACCTGAAATGTATTCCCATCATGGAAGATCTAAAATATATTTATCCTTTGAAGTCCATCTCAAATGACCCTACCAGGGCTGGAGCAGTGGCTCAGAGGTTACGGTGCTTGCCTGGCATGTGCTAGGATGAGGGTTCATATGACCCTACTGTGGGAAAAATGCTTGAGTTTATTATTGTAATCCCAGTGTACCTATTTATACAGGTTGTATAAATTTAGTGTAGGCCAATTATTTCTTTGAGACTCATTGACTTCGTATGTAAACTGGGAATAATTTCTACTTCATAGAACATGTTTGACAATCAAATTATATAATGTATGAACAATACTTGACACTCTGTGAGCACTCAATGAAAGGAAACCATTAATGTTAATAAAAATGATTAATAAGTTCTCAGCATAATCCATTATTTTCTATTGGCAGGTATTCATTGGTTCACAGCTACTGCCATTCACAATATTTTCTTCATATTCGAATGAAAAGAGATGTTTCCTTTCCCCAGATAACCCTGGATATGTACTTGTATTCTTATAATCTATAATATACTTATTTATGTATGTCATCTCTCTTAGTGGACTTGGATACCTGTAAGGTGGACTGGTACTTTATTTATTTATGAATTTAGCACCAAGGACAGTACCTGGCACACAGCAAATACACATGAAAGAAAAATAAAACAATTCTTAAAGAGTTTAATTTTTTCTAATTAATTCTTGCAGATAGTTGGAAAGGCTCATGTAAACAAATAGTTACAAGTTGATTCATTTACTTTTATTATTGTGCTTCTTTTTTCCAAATGTTATATGATAAAGCATAAATAATACTTGAGTGGAGGGTGTGTGAGGGCAGGAGCTATGTCCTTCTTATTTACTTCCCTCAACAACATTTGAGGACAGTGGCTGTACATGGTAGACACTCAGTAAATCTAAGTTAATATTCAAGGTATGAACTGTGCTCTACTAATGGCTGACGAAGAGGAGTAAGACTTACACAGATGTGGTCTCTTAGGACTTATCAATCTCAGTTTGCATATTTCTGTTGGTACATGTTCAGGCCAATCAGCAGAAAATCAAGATATTTAGACATCTCTGAATGTTTAGTTGTTCACAACTGATTATGTTTCTTACTTTAAGTGTTTTGGCATCATGTAGGCACAGTGCTAGCTGGACCATATGAATTCCTTTGATTGATCCAATCATTGTTTATGGATATCAGATAAAATTTGGAGGTGGAGTCAAACAACAAGATTTAATTTGGAAGCTAATGGAAAGGGATGTCTGAAAGAACTCATAGAGCCTTTGGCTTGAGTAACTTGGAAAGCACTTGGCAGTGCCATTTAAGTGGGGGGTAGAAGAATAAGGGAGGAACTGTTTAAGGGGAAAATAAGGTGTTTTAGCTTATTCCTGTTTACCTAAGATCTCCATCAGGCACCAAACTGGAATTATCAGTTGGGCTATTAGGTATATGAATTCAGAGCACTGTGTAGAAGTTCGAGTGTGAGATAGATTTAACAGTCATATGTACATATCACTTTGGAATATACAGGATCCACTTTTGTCATCCTGATTAGACCCCCGTACTTTTTCACTCTTAATTTCCTAGGCTAAGTACTTTTCCACTCTTAATTTCCCAGGCTTCTATTCTTAGCAGGGGTTAGGATTTAAAGCTCTTGCTCTCTCTATATGATGCTATCTAAAATATAACCTTTCTTTATTTTTAGTTTATTCATATATTACAATTGTACATAATATTGTAGTTAACCAAGTATTGTACAGCTGTAATGTATTAATAAAAACAAAAATAATATTGGGGTTCATTTTGTTATAATTATACAAGCATGGAATATAATTTGTTCCAATTCAGTTCCTAGTACTTCCTTTTTCCCTCCCTCTCCTCCCACCACTATTCACTTTCCTCTCTTCTACTGACATTATTTCTATTTATCTGTAGTTTTCAAAATCAGTTCTTTATAAATATAAATATAGGTGGTCTTCACTGTGGAATAGTCATATACATCCATAGGATGGTTTGGTCAATTTCATTCCACCATTCCTTCCATTACACAGATAATACTCTGGTGCATAGTCAGATGCAAATGTCTGATGAACAGCTTAATGCTCATCATCAAATAAGATTGGCATCTTACTTTTCTTAAGAGTTTTGCTTTCTATCAGATAATCCTGTCAGAATGCAAGGAAAATGAGCCACCAGGATTAAATTCCACAATATGATGATAGCATTATTATTGAAGAGACCCTTACACACTACTTTTTGTTATTGATCTCTATTTCTATGGTAAAATTTATAGAACATGTTCTAGATGAATTCTTTTTTTTTTTTTAAAGAGAGAGGGACAGTGAGAGAGACAGAGAAAGGGAGAAACAACTTTATTTAGTTTTTCACATGGCCTTAGTTGCTCCAACACTCAGTTGTGTACGTGGTGCTGGGGTTTGAACCCGGGTCCTCGTGCTTGCCAGGCAAGCGCCGAAACCGCTGAGCCACCGCTTGCCTGGATGAATTCTTAAATTTGTTATTTGAGTACAGAAACATTTATATCACTTAATTTTTGGTTTCAGCCTGTCATATTTTTATGTGGACACTTGTGAGTTGTCTGGTAGACACATGATTTCTCCGGTATTTTGATGATCTCTTTTTTTATATGTTCAAAACATACATAATGTATTAAAGATTTTAACTTTTTATTTAATTCTAAAAGAGTAGGTAGAATGTATGTGCATGACTTTTTCTCTCTCTGTCTCTCTTAATTTTTCAATTATCAAGTCAAGATAACACATTTGACTGTGGCATGACACCAAAAATTGTACCTTTACTATTTCACATTCTATTTGTAAAAATTCTCTGCACTCATTTCTAATGTTCCCCTCTGCTTTCCAACTTTTGTATTTTTTCAACTAAAGCATCCATAATTTGTTTTTTCATAATAAAAATTTTAACATATGATCTGAGTAAATCAATAATATTGAATTAGAAATTTCCACTGCAGCAGCAAAATCCAATAGACACGAAATTGCAAAGTGAATTACCAGAAGATGCACTTAAACAACAACAAAACCCAAAGAAATCAACTATGCAGCTCTAAGAATTACTCACCAAAAATGAACAAGAAGCAAGAATGTGAGTGTGTAAGTTTTTGAAGACTACCCCTTGTAGGGTGCTATGTGATGGAGATGTTGATATTTGCCTTGAGGAAATTCTCAGGAAGCTTACTATGTGATCCTTGAGGTTAGATATAAATCTGTGGGCTGATGTCTCACTGCTGTCTGGAATATTTAGAGGCCAGAAGAGGTAAGTTGGTGAGGTCATGGAGATGTGCCATCCAGGTTCATGTTTGTGGAAGGAAATGGAAGCCTGCTTATAACAGTTTCAACTGCCAGCTCCTTCAGATTTAGCTGTAGAAAGAAGTCGTGTACAAGGTCCTTCCCTTCCTATTGCTTTCCATATATGAAGGGTGGCTGAAGAAGGAGAAGAGATACTTGGTCATCTTGGCTCAGCATACTAACTCTGATGGGCCACCGTTCCTTGAGGTGCCATGGTGTCAGCCAACATGACCACCAAGACCGTCTGTCTTACTGTTCTACCTCCCCTTTCCAGTCTTGCCTTCTTCTTTCCACAGTTGCTCCTTCCTAGGAGACTTCCTAACAATTGCCCATCTTACTAAGCTTCCATCGTACCAAATGGAAAACTGTTTTGGTGGTAAGTGGAGGGTTGCTGCCATATGGCGAGTAGCTTGCACTACAAAGGGAAGAGAATGTGCAAGTGGGCCCCATAGGTCAGGAACAGGACATTCGAAAAGAGAGAAAGTGAGAGCTGTGCCGGTTTCTGTTCAGCTTTCATCTAGTGGCACTGTCTAAAATGATGGTGAATGGTAACAAGGAAGAGTGCAAAGTGAGGACTATCAGGAAATTAGGGCTAAGTAGGGGATCAGCTGGAGGAACAGAAACACTGCCTGAGTCAAGGGCTCAGACAATGGCCCATAAAAGTAGAGTCCATGAACTTTTGAAACCATCATGTACCAGTTCTAAAGAGTTTAGAGTCTGTTATCAACAGTGCCAGTCAAATAGGAATTTGCCTTGCCCTTTCCTTCTCTATTATCTAAACTCAGATGTTCCAAAAAGTTTGACTATCAAGTTGAGCATGGAGCCAGAATACCATCAAGGGAAAAGGAGAGAACCACAACACTTTTCCATATGAGATTCTGGGTTTTCCTGTAGGAAAGGACAAGAGGAGGAAGTTAAACTCCAGAGTAAAAGGTGAAGTGTTGGTTAATATACTGACTGAACATTTAAATAACTGAGTTATAATCACAATTTATTATTATTTCAGTTAACACAATTGCAGAATTTTCCATTACCTATGAGATAGTAGAAAAATCATGGAATTGCTTGAATTTTCATTTAAGGTTAGAAGTGGGAGAAGATTGGGTGAGGGGTGGAAAATGGATTTTGTGAGCATACTCTGTAAATTCCAGGCTTATGCAATTCATTGGTCACAGAACCTGGGGTAGAATTTACATAGAATGTAACAGCAGTGGGATAAGAAGAGGTTTGTTAGGAGTATTGCTTGTGGACAAAGAGATTCCAAGTGGAAGATATGAGCATCAGTTAGGGAATGAGAGAAGAAGAGGACTGAAACTCAGTGCTGGGTGAAGGGTTAAAAGCAGACAAAAGATTTGAAATGACTTAAACATTAACGCAAGGCAGATTTTGATATACAGGAGTCTCCTTCTGTATGTCTCTCATAAGAGACAGGGATCGTGACACTGCATAGAGTTGGAGTTGGCAAGTCCAGAAGCAGTTCCACGGAGAGTCAGAAAGAGGGTACTAGAGGGTGTGGATGCATTGAGACCTGCAGGGGACATCTCAAGTGTTTAGGGGCATCAAATGACTACAGGATGCTTTGAAGTTCCACTTCTCTGTGCCTCATTTTTCATTATGTGTTAAGGTTTTGAGAATCTTCCCTGGGGTCTGTGCTATTAAGGAACATACTTACCAGCATTTTGTTTCTTGACTGCAAACCGAGGTTGCAGGAACAACCTTGATATAACTTGGATAGAAAGACCAGATTCAGGTTTTCACCATCCACTTAACACATATTTGTGGAAAATCTACTATTTGTTCACAATATATAAGGTGATAACAGATGCTTTTTGTTCTAACATCAGAATAACTGAGGCTCTGAATTAAATAGATTTTAGCTATATGCTTGGAAACAAATTCAATGATTGTGTTTCAATATTTTTGCTTATATTAATGCAAACATTATGCAAAGGACACAATCTTTATAAAGTACTGCAGGTATAGACCATTTTCAAAAGCAGTAGTTTCTGCAACTCTTCCTCCCAAAGCAAAAACAAATATATTTTACTCTGTCATTTTTCATTACTTATTCTAAAGTTTTATTACATTTAGAAGCACCAACTCTTTACCTCATGTTATCTATTTATAATTGCAGCATTCATCAGTAATTAAATTAATCAAGTATCTCTCTGTATAAAACATGATAAGGTCCTCTGTCTTAGTCCTTGGAAAATCTCTGAAAAACCAACAGAAATGGCATATGGAAAAAGCTTGGGACTATTCTACTTCTTTGGGCTAACCACCTGACTTCACAGGGCCTCTTGCTTCATTGCTTGGGGGATTAGTCATCCATTGATGTAGTTGGTGGCAGCAGTGCTGCCAAGATGAATGAAAGTCTTGTGGAACATATGGTGGGTTACTGGAGGGAGTCGAGGAGTTATTTTGCCTATGAAAACAGACCACATTTTAGTACACAGGGAAATTTAGGTACATTTCTGCCTTTTCTCACAGTCAGAATGATGTAATTTCCTTTGCAATTAAGCTTATCTGAAATATGTTCACACAGAACGACAATGCACTTTTGGCAGTCAGCATTTTGTGTTTGATGACAGTATAGGACCAATTGCAAATGTGAAATTTTAAAGCAGCCATTCTAGATATTGAAGTTGAATACAGATGTAGGATTACATGTTACTGTTTGGTTTGTTTTCCACAACTGGAAATAATGTCATTTGAAGTAGCAGGAGAGTATATTAGGGAATTTCACTCATACTTGGCTTTAGTCATTGCATGAAGATTTTAGTGGACTAATACTATTTGTGGCACAAATGGCTTTAGAATTAAAACTGTAAAAATTTATTCTAGTAATTTCTGAAATTACTTCAGAAATCATAAATCATAGTCTATGTGATAAACATGTGGGGCTGATTCTTGTCACTTAATACAGTTGAGAAAATAATTTAATGCCAGCCTACTAACAAATTAGTCTGCTCTATCATCATTATTGTTTTAAGAAACTATGTTGGGAGCAAAATATTTCAGAGTTAAAATGTGCACAATGCACTTTGTCAGGATAGTTTTCTAATTACTCAACCACTAAAGGCAAATCATTGTACCATCAGGATGCAGTCATTAGAGGAAAGTAGTGAGACTGATTGTAGGGCTGTGGATGATTGGAACAGAAGGGCAATTTGGAAGCCCAGGTTACAGAGTAGGAAAACTGAAACCTACAGAGGGCAAGGTGTGTGCTAAATGAGTTGAACCCCAAACTCATTCCCTTTATCTCTCTCAATTCCAGGCTGAAATTCCAAGGAGGGTGCATAGTACAGAATCCATGAGGATATAGAGCAACATGCTTCCTGATTTGTTATCCTTCCTACTCAGGTTATCAGGTGGAGAAAATGGAGCTTGAATGTATGTGGAAATGATGTAAAATATCACATGGAGACTGAGAAGTTTTACAAAGTCGAGAGAAAGGACCTGATGGTCACTAAGTGCTGAGTCTATATTGGAATATTTTGAGTTGAGTCACATGTGTGGGCCACACCATTAGTGTTGGTTCTTGTTCTATTAGAAACACATCTTTACTACTTATTACTAAACTTGGGCAAGTTGCTTACTCTTTCTAGGCTTTAGTTTTCTCATTTTGAAATGGTAATAATCACTGCAGTCTATCAGTGTTAGAATCCCAGTAGCATTGAATTTCTAGTCTTTCAGTTGGTAATTACGTAAAGTTCTCTCTCTCTCTCTCTCTCTCTCTCTCTCTCTCTCTCTTGCTAATACTGACTGCCTAGTGAATATGTTATATCTTCCTAATATATTGTTCCCTTCATTATGATGTAGTGGCCTTCTTTATCTCTTCTGATTAAATTTTGGTAGAAATCCACTCTGTTGGACATAAGTATTGCAACAGATGCTTGTTTTCTTGGGCCATAAGCCTGGCAATTTTTTTCCTAATGTTTCACCTTCAATCTGTGGATATCACAGCATATCTTGTAAGCAGTATATTGTTGGATTATGTTTTTTTATCCAGTCTGCTAATCTGTGTCTTTTGATTGGTATATTGAGACCATTCACATTCAGTGTTAGGATAGTATGTGGTGGTTTATAGTCATGGTTTTTGGTAAGTTCTGTACTGTCTTGTTTATCTATTGATGAAGTGTACGTTCATTGAATTTCCTCTGTTTGTGGGTTTTGAGGATTGTTTGATTGTTCTTCTACCTGGAGTTTATCTTTGAGGATTCTTTGCAATGATCTTTCTGATAATGAATGCTGCAAGCTTGATCTTATCATGGACTGTTCTTATTTCCCCTTCAAATTGGAAGCTGAGTTTTGCTGGGTATAGTATCTTGGCTGCAGATTGTTGTCATTCAGAGATTGAAATATCTTCTTCCAAGATCTTTTTGCTTGTAGGGTATGAGTTGAAAAGTCAGAGGTGATCCTTATTGTTTTGCCTGTGAATGTGATTTGGCATGTTTCTTTCCTTGATTTCCCTGTTACACATTTTGAATATGATGCATCTTGGTGAACTTCTGATTTGATTAGGCCTTTTGGGTGTCCTGTACACTTCCGGGATGAGCATATCTGATTCTATTTTAACGTGGGAATTTTTTAAAAATCGATTTGATTAAGAATGTTCTTCATGCTATTCAATTGCATTTTGTTTTAATCTTGTGTCCCAATTACTCTTATGTTGTTTCTTCTGATTTCATCCTGGACATTTTGAAAATTCTGCTCATGTTCTGTGGGTTTTTTTTTCTTTTTTGTCATCCTGGCCCTCAAGCTTACTCAGCCTGTCCTCATTGTCAGAAGTTCTTTCTTCAAGAGCTGAGGTTATGTTTTCTTTAGAAGTTAGTCTATTATTTAATTCTTTATTGTTCCTTTGATGTAATTGACTGCATATTTTAGCTCTGTTACTTCCTTTTTCAGTATGTGCATTTCTTTGATAATAGAATTTTCATCTCAGGTTTTCTAACTTAGTCCCTTCATTAAATCTTCTGTTAGTTTGTTATTCCTTTTAGCAATAAGATCATTGGTAATATTTTCTAGGTTTTCATCCCACTCCCTGTCCATGGGCTTCTTGTTAGGGAGTTGTGGGTTTGAGGTGAACCTTTTATAATTTGATTCCTCATTTATGATATTCTTCTGGATCTTTGAATTGATGTTCCCTGTTCTGAAGCATAGCAGGTCTCCAGGTGCTTCTTCCTTATAGGTGAAAGGATTGGGTCAGACACCACCCCTCTGAGGACCACTTTCATTTATAAATCTACTTCTGCCTGGAACTTTGTTTTTGTGCACCTCATAGATTAAGGCTCCAGAGTGCAGATCTATAACCTATTTGGGGTGTGGGTAAGCCCTCTGGATTGTTGAAGCATAGTGGTGGGGTTGTGTTGCTGTGTCCTGGGGTCTTGAAGGCCTGCGGCAGGCTGGAGTGGGCCTGTTGTACACTGCTATAGGACCTGAGATCCTTGGTCACAGTGATAGGCCCGATATATCTAGACCTGGTGGGTATATGCTGTGATTTCCTCAGGGTGTCCCGGGCCAGTGGCTGGTGGGCAGGGTGGCTTTGGGTGGGGGTTGATTCCTCCTCAGAACTGTCTTGGACTTCTGCTGGCCAGAACCCTTGGGTCATGGATTGGTTTTGAGAGTTTTTAAGTGCTCACTATTGTGCACTTTTCTTTTTTGTGGAGAGGCCTCATGATTTTCTGTGTCTTTAAGGCACATCCACAATCTCTATATTATAAGAACTGCCGTTTTTTCTACAGAATGAACTTAGAGCTGCTGTTTTTTTGCTCTTCCCATTGCTGATCTGCACTTCCCATCATTTCACTTTTTGCTGACCAGGAGAGGTTTTATATTCCTTTCTTGATTTTCTCTCTAGAAAATAACTTTCAGGTTATGCACAACCAGAAAAGACCTCTTGCTGCCCAACCAACCAGCTGATAAAGCAACCAACCACCAGCCAGAAAGGTCCTCAGCAGACATTGATGCACACCACAGGAAGGCAGAAGCAATCAGAATTGTGGCAATTTCTTTCTGCCTTGTTTGTCTAGGACCAGGATCTGTTCCTAGAAGAAGAGGGGCTGATCTTTCTAGAAAAACACACCTCAAGATGGAGAATAGGAAAGTGATTGAGGCTTTGTACTAATTGATTTCATTTTACAAAAAAGCAAGGACCTGGTGAAACCTTCTGTCCAGTTGCAGAAAAGGGTTGTGCTTCTCATTGCTCTTTTCATCCATGTTTTCCCAGTGGTAAGTGGTGTCAGAGGCAGAGAGGCTTGTGCAGAGATAGATCATCTCTGTTGTCCCACTGCCTGGCTGTGCAAATAGAAAGCTGACATTTGGAATCCTGAGAACCAAGAGTATTTAAAAACAAGTGGAATATTAAGAACAACAAATAAAACAAAGAGAAGACAGAAGCAAATAAATCATACCAGGTGATTTAATGTATATCATGTGTTTATCTTTAATTTATTCCTTGATTCCATTTGGCAAGTAAGCCAGAAGCATTGCATCTTACCTGTAGTTAGGCAGGACCTGGATGAATGTTCCAGGAACCCTTTCCTTTTTCCTTTCCCAGACTGAACATCCTTTGTCTAACAGTCCCTTACTCCCTTTTTTATCCTGTATATAATCTAAGATCCTCTTATTAAGGCATGTTGCCTTGAACTAGCCACTTTCCTGTCTCCTTGGTTCTGAAATGCCTCCAAATAGCAACTCCAATTTTGACTGGCATTTCTCTTGTCTGTGTCGAACTTAACTTTGTCTATTGAATTACTGAAAATAGCTTGGCTTAAACATAGAAGAATTAATTTCTGTGTCCAAGGTAAAAGCATTATTTTCAGTTAAAAGAAAGGTTTTACTTAGTGGGGAGGTTTACAATAGCTTGTGAATTTTTAAGATTCTGAAGCTAAACTTTCTTACTGATTAAAACTTAATGGTTGCTTTAAGTATTTTTAAATAGTAATTTAAGATAATTTTTGAAATATATATGGTTTTTCAGCTTTTGACTTTTCTTCCTAAAGATGATTGCAGCTAGATTTAGGAAAGTTGTTGCAATAATTTTTGGCAAAGTCACCTCTTTCCTAGTATTATTTGGTAGCCTAAGTAGCTACATTCTCAAAAGCAAGCTTTTTAGTGCCACACCTTACTCTTTCATTGTTTATGAGTAGGCATATAGATCATCTTTTATAATTCCTTAATGATCTCAGAACCAAAATAAAATCCAATGAATGGAATTCCAGGTAAATAGTGGATGTGCACATTGGACACACTGAGGTGGAGTAATCAAAGTAGCAGATGAGTGAAAGAATGGAGGGTGGCATTGCTTCGGAGAGTTCTGAGTTGCAGATTGTTTCATTAAAGACCAATAAGAACTCTTCAGCAAAGTGACCAATCCAGAATATTTTTCAAGCACAATTTGATGAATACAACTATTTTTCCTTAACATCTATAGATTACTGATTTTTTTTGTAGCAGGTGCATTTAATTGCTGACCCACATTCCCAGCCCTTCTTAATTTTTAAAATTTTTTTTTTATTTTGAGGCAGGGTTTCTCTAATTTGCTCAGGGCCTCACTGAGCTTTGAACTTGTGATCCTTCTGCCTCAGCCTCCCAAGTCACTGGTATACATGTGTGTGCCACCATGCCCAGCTTGACTGTTGATTTTAACAGTTAAATTTCCCCTGTTATTTATTTATTTATTTTTCTCATGGAAGCGGAAAGGCAGGTAAACTACAATACCCTCACAGCTGTGAGGGTCTTGGCTGTGAAAAAGTATGACAGCATGGAAATCCAGGGGCTAAGGAGGCTGAAGAGTATTTTGTTCCCAGGGAGCAGTTCATACACATTTAGACAACTGAGCCAAGCAGGAGTATGGAGCTCGGGTTGCTGGAATGTGTGCTTTTTCAAGAGAAGATTAAAATATAAATGTTATGGGAAGTATCCTGATTTTCACTTTTACAAAATCAATTCTATTTTTATGTGACAGCAATACTTGCACATATTCATGGCTAAAAAGTGATGTTATGACACATTCTTACATTGTGGAAATAACACATCTGTCTAATTAACATATCTGTCTACTCACATACATATCATTTCTTTGTGGTAAGAACATCTACTGTTTTAGCAATGCTGAAGTGTATACTACATACCCATAGTTACTATATTGTGAAATAGATCACTAGAACTGAGTCTTCCATTTCACTGAAACTTTGCACCCTTTGGGGGACTTGTCTTTCCCCATTCTTCCTCCCACCCATGGTGGCCAGCCTCTGGTAACCACCATTCTACTCTGCTTCCAAGAGTTCAACTGACTTAGATTCCACATGTGAGTGAGTCACACTGTATTGTCTTTCTATGCCTGGCCTATTTCACTTAGCATACTGTCCTCTAGGTTCATCCATGTTGCTACAACTGACAGGATTTCCTGCCTTTTAAGGCTAGACACATTTCACATTTTCATTATCCATTTACCCATTGGTGCAGGTTGTTTCCATATCTTATTGACTGTGAATAATGTTGCATTGAACATGGGGGTTCAGATATCTCTTTAGCATATTGATTTTAATTCCGTTGGGTACATACCAGTAGTACGATTATTGGAGCACATACTAATTTTACTTTTAGTTTTTTGAGAAATCTCCATACTGTTTTCAGAAATGACTGTACTAAAATGCATTCCCACCAACGTTGTCAAGGCTGCCCATTTCTTCACATCCTACCAACACTTGCTTTAATTTTTTAAATTGATAATAGCCATTCTCACTGATATAGAGTGATATTTCAGTGTGGTTTTAATTTCCATTTCCCTAATGATTATTGATATTGGGCAATTTTTCATATATCTGTGGTTCCTTTATATGCCTTCATTTAAAAGTATCTATTCATATACTTTGCTCATTTTAGCAGAGTTATTTGTTTTATTATTAATGAATTTAAGTTTCTTTTGTGTTTTGGGTGTTAGCTCATTATCAGACACAGGATTTGAAAATATTTCTCTCAATCTTTACCTGTTTCTTCATTTTGGTGATTATTTCCTTTGCTCACAGAAGTTTTTTTTTTTCCAGTTTGATGCAATCTAATTTTCTATTTTTTCTTTTCTCTATTGTATGTATTTAAAGTGCTAAGATATCATGTTTCACTACACAAATACTTAAGACATTATTACTAAAGTTAAGCAAATTTACATACCTTTTATCTTCCATAGTACCTCTTTTTTTGTGCATGTGGTAACAGCAAGTAAAATCTATTCTCTCAGCAAATTTTCAGTATATGTTATTATTCTTTATTGTCCTTGTGATATATGTGAAATCTCTAGACGTATTCATCTTATCTTTTTAAAAATGTTAGTA
>PVKS010006504.1:0-78067 GCA_004027875.1 Aplodontia rufa
TTATATCTTATCTGGATTTAACACATGATAATAGACCAACTTTCTCACTGGCCAGGGTCTAGTCCCAACCTCCACAGATGAGTGGAGACAATCGACCATTAGTTCTCTGGGTTAAGCTGATTTTACTCAGCATGATTTCTTCCATAGCCATCCATTTACCTTCAAAGGCTGCAATATCATTGTTTCTAATTGCTGTGTAAGATTCCATGGTACAAATGTACCATGGTTTTTGGATGCCTTCATCCAGCGAGGGACATCTGGGTTGTTTCCATAGCCTAGCAATAGTAAATTGTGCTGCTATGAACACAGATATTGCTGTGTCAATGTGCTGATTCTAAATCCCCTGGAAAGATACCCAGGAGTGGAATAGCAGGGTTGTATGGTGGGCTCATCCCTAGTTTTTTAAGGATTCTCCTATTGTGTGTATTTTTTGATTGCTGATTTTTTTCTTAATTGCTTATTCACAAACTCATGTATCCTTCTAATATGACGTCTTTTTCCCTTTAAGATCTTGGTTCTTTATCCATTTGCCATGTCCCTTTTCATGTTATGATTTGGAATTGTCAGGTTTATCAGTCATTTTTTTCATTATATTTATTTATAATTTCATTCTTATAAAGGAGTTTCCACCTCCACATCATATGCAAAAAATTCATGGATATTTTCTTGTACTTTCAGAGTAACCTACAGTAGAGTCCTGTATGAGTGATGTGAGACCTAACTTCAGCTGTCACATAGGGTGTGTGTTCTAAACTCTAGGTAAAGAACAGGGGGCACATTCTCACATAACTGGTTTACACCCTCCTACTACATATGGGGTGAGGTTTCTTGTCTAATCTCTTAAAGAAAATCCCTCAGATCCCCTAATACCCTGTATGGCAGTTCATCTATACAACTTTTTTTTTTTTAATTTACTATTCTTTTACTTTCACTTTTTTTCTATTATTCTTTTCCTTTTGTTTCCTTCTTGGTTTTCATGGTTTTGATTTCCTAAAACAGGATACCCTTTCTAAAGGAATAGTCAAACCTAAATATCTTGTTGAGTCTTGTAAATTTTGCAACCTCAAGTCATAAATTTGAGTGGTTTTCTGCTATTCCGGTTCACAGATGTTCCTTAGAGCAGAGAAGCATTTGGAAAGGACTGGAGGAAAGAGATGAGATCTGAAGTCCTAATGGGTGGGGCTTTTCACTCTGGGCATAATTTATTCTCCTTTATGAAATCTACAATTAAAAATGTATTACCAATGAGGCCACTTATTTCTTCTCAGAATGAACCCAGACCCAAGATGCTTATTCTTTCTCTTATAATTATGTATTCTTCTAGCTCCATGATTATTAAGGTTTTTTGAATATCTTAGATTATTTTCCTGACACTGTTCTAACCAAATCCATCAAGACTCAGGTGAAATTTAATATCTTCCCTAAAGCCACGGGTGCTTTTCTCGAACTTCAGCCTGAAATAATCCTGCCCAGTTAATTTTAAGTCTATCATATTATTTTGAGATCTTTAGAAAACTTAAAATTATTTACAAGCCAAGTTTACACTCTTACTTTTCTTAATAAGTGTGTGCTTTGAAGACATACTAACTGTTAAAGACTGACTGATGCTCCCTGAAATTCGTGTTGTTGAAGTCATAACACTATGTACTTGAGAATGTGATTGTATTTGTAAACTGAGCCTTTTCAAAAGTAATTAAATTAAAATAAGGTCATTGGGTTGGACCCTAATCCAGTATGATTGGTATTCTTATAAGAGGAGGACATTAGGGTACAGAAACATGGAGTAAAAGCTATGTAAAGATGCAGGGTGTGGTTATGGAGAGAGAGACTTCAGAAAAAAATAATTCTACTTGACACCTTGATCTTGGATTTCCAGTCTCCAGAACTAAGAGAAAATAATAGTCTGTTGTGTAAGTAATCCATTCTGTGTGGTTTGATTCAGAAGTTCTAGCAAACCAGCGTATTTTATTTTTTATTTCACTTTGCTGAACCTGAATGATGCCCTATAGGTAGTTATGTATTCAGCAAAACTGAACTTTAGTTAAATTGCTTAATTGCTGAAAAGAACTTATTGCACTGTTACTTTGTTCTCATGATTTAAATGAAAAATCAAAAGACTCTATTCTAACCTAATTGGATTTCTTTTAAACTTTATTTTATAAAATACCAGAATTAATTTCACTTACCATTTGTGTTTTATTTTTCTCTTTATTATCCAGATGCTAGTGAAATCAAGTCTTTATGGAATTCATAAATATAAAATGTCTCAGAAATGTTATTAATGGCTAAATGAACAGTGTCCTCATGAGTCCTTTAAATGATGAACACCTGTCTTATCATTAACTTAACAGGTTCTCATTATGATGGGTATCAACAAATGATAATTGGGGACATTCCTATCATATTGTTGAACCAGTGGGAATACTGAAGTAATGAGTTATTGACATTTATCTTCGTAAAATACTTGTTTATTTGTTTTTTCCATGTTAGGTATTAAACTAAGGGCTCATGCATGCTAGGCAAGTGCTTTACCGCTGAACTCTACATCCAACAGATACACACTTTATTTTTTATTAAGAAATGTATTTGTTGAACAATCAGACGTGCTTCTAATAAAAAAGTATATATATATATAAATTCTAAATATTAGATTTACCCCCAAGAGGCCCCCCCAGTTACCCACCCTTATCCCTCCACAACTTCGTCCTTCTCAATACATCTCTACAAATGCCTGAGGTAGTATGTCATTACACCTTTTCCGGATTTAAAACATGAGAATTGACCTCCTTTCTCAATGGCCAGTGTCTAGCTCCAGTCTCCACAGATGAGTGAAGACATTCAACCCTTGGTTCTCTGGGTTATGATGATTTCTTCCATAGCCATCCATTTACCTTCAAAGGCTGCAATATCATTGTTTCTAATTGCTGAGTAAAACTCCATGGTATATATGTACCACAGTTTTGGGATGCATTCATCCACTGAGGGACATCTGGGTTATTTCCATTATTTAACTATTATAAATTGAACTCCTATGAACATCGATTTCACTTTGTCACTGTAATGTGATGATTCTAAATCCCCTGGAAAAATACCCAGGAGAGGAATAGCAGGATCATATGGTTGGCTCATCCCTAGTTTTTTGAGGATTCTCCACACTGCTTTCCAGAGTGGCTGTACCAGCCTGCAGTTCCACCAACAGTGTGCTAGTGTGCCTATCTCTCCACAGCCCCTCCAGCGTCTGTTATTGTTTATTTTCCTCATTTTTGCCAATCTGATTGGTGTGAGGTGATATCTTAATGTAGTTTTCATTTGCATTTCTCTGATTACTAGTGATTTGGAGCAATTTCTCATGTATTCATTGGCTTGATCAATGTCCTCTGGTGAGAAGTTTCTATTTAGCACTTTGGCCCATTTATTGATTGGGTTGTTTATGTTTTTGAAGTTGAGATTTTTGAGGATTTTGTAGATTCTCGATATGAGGGCCCTGTCAGAGGAATCATAGCCCATGATTCTCTCCATTTCCATAGGAAACCTCTTGACTCTTTTGATCGTTTCCTTGGCAGTACAAAAGCTTTTTAGCTTTATGGCATCCAATTCACTTTTGGCTTTACTTCCTTCACTTTAGGAGACATGTTGAGAAAGTCTTTGCCTACTCCCAAATGCTGAAGTGTTGGACCTAATTTATCTTCAGTCAGTTGCAGTGTAGCTGATTTAATTCCTAGCTCCTTGATCCATTTTGATTTGATTCTCATGCAAGGAGAAAGATATGGGTCTAATTTCAACTTTCTGCAAGTGGCTGACTGGTTTGTCCAGCACCATTTGTTGAAGAGGCTGTCTCCCCTACATGTAATATTTTGTCCCCCTTTGTCAAAAATGAGATATTTAAAGATTTGAGGGTTTGTTTCAGGGTCTTCTTTCTATTCCATTGGTCTTCTTTCCTATCTTGATACCAGTACCATGCTTTCTTTATTACTGCAGCTCTATAGTATAGTTTTAAATCTGGTATGGTGAAATCGCCTGTTTCATCTTTCTTACTTAGTAGTATTTTGGCAATTCTTGGTTTCTTATTGTTCCAAATGAATTTGAGAATTGCTTTTTCTATGTCAGTAAAGAATGACATAGGTATCTTTATGGAGATAGAATTAAATCTGTATAAAGCTTTCGGTGGAATGGCCATTTTGATTATATTAATTCTGCCTAACCAAGAGCATGGGACATCTTTCCATCTTCTTAGGTTGTCTTGGATTTCATTCTTCAATGACCGAAAATTTTCATTGAAGAGATCTTTGATTTCCCTTGTAAGGTTAATTCCCAAGTATTTTATTTTTTTTGAAGATATTTTGAAAGGGACCGATTTCCTGACTTCTTCTTCAGTCCTATTATTATTAGTGTATAGGAAAGCTATTGATTTATGTGTGTTGATCTTGTATCCTGCCACTTTGCTAAATCTATTTATGAGTTCAAGCAGTTTAGTGATGGAGCTTTTTGGCTCTTCCAGATACAGGATCATGTCATCAGCAAAAAGAGAGAGTTTGACTTCCTCTCTTCCTGTTATTATCCCTTTTATTTCTTTCTCATTGGGTTTTATACTTCTTCCTTTGACTTGAGATGTAGATGTAAAACAACTTGATAAAAAAGCAACCATTACACCATTTTTATTTCAAACTATCTTAATCCCATTAGCACAACTAATAATTCCCTTTCTGAGGTCAAGGTTGGAATAGAGGAGGGTTGAAACAGAGGGGTACATACAGTTGAGTTAGCCATAATCCTGGACACCTGAGAACCCACATTTCAGTGGGAGCATCTGCATTTGGTAATGGTAAAACCATCCTGTAGAACTTGCTGTAAGAGTTAAGAGGAAAGATTTTCAGAACTTCAAAACAAAGAATATTATGTTTACCTTATGGAATTTAGGAAGTTCTAAGAGAATTGGAATTTAACTGAAAGGTACGCAAAATATCATGGAAAAGGGAACATTTATTGGAAAGCATTGATAAAAATAGGGTGCACAATTGAGAGTAATGGGAGTTAAACTTGAGAAATTAGATTGAGAGCCTATTGGAGAGATTTTAAATACTAAGGAACTGAAATTTATTCTGTGTCTAAAGAAGAAAAATTAGATTCTAATATGAAAATTCAAGATGATAAACAAGTGTAGGAAATATTTAAACATAGTCAACTAAGCAAAAACTTTTATTTTATAAACATTTGACTGAAATTGGGAAGTTAAAAGTTTGGCCATTACATCATCAGATATAATATCAGTCTAGCTGTGCTTTTTTTTTTTTAATGATGAATGAGGTTCAATTCAAACTTTTATCCAAATCTTTTCTCAGTTTCCATAACAGTTTCACATAGATATGAAGAATATTCTTGTGATATTAGAATGCATTAATTTGATATGGAGCTCTTCTACTTTTTTGGTTAGGTAATCATAGGCTGGTTCTTGAACTTGTCCATGGTTGTAGATTACAAATGCAAAGTATGTAGTATGCAAATCTAATGGTAGATATAGAGAATCTTCATATGTTAACACAGAGTGGTAAGCTAATAACCATCTGGTAACTAATAATTAGAAAAAACTGGTAGCTAATGTTATAGAAATCATTAATATGGTAGATAATGGCATAGAGCTCTTCAAAATAGTGCTTTATGGATGGTTACCTTATAAAAGCTATGTTAATCTCTAAAGCGTCCCCAAATCTATTTTCTACACTATTAAAGTTACCTATTGACTCATGATTAACTGATTTAATAGTTGACTCAGACATTCTCCCAGTAATATTTTTATCTATTCATTCTCATTCTGGAATAAATACAAGATATTATGGGACAAAATTAATTTGCCCAGAATTTTAGAGATGATTTCACAAGTTAGAATGTAGGTGCTTTTTATTACTGCTACAGGTCCCATGTCATTCATCCTCTTTTGAATAGCAGACATGCATTTTGAGTGGATTTGACTCACAACAAGCTTGAGATAGGCCAGTATGGCCCAAGCCACTCATTGAAACCTCTTCAGTTTTGTTACAGTGATTGGTTCAAGATTGGGTACCTTTTTTTTTTATTGAGGAGTTGAGTTATTGTACTATCATAAATACATATAAAGTAGTAATATAATATGCATTTGTTCTTAAGCCAGAATTACCCCTGCATCACCCACACCACAGTCTCTTGATTCTTCTGTATTTCATCACTACAAGAGATATAAACACTTAAATTGTGAATTTTCCAGAATTAGATGATTGCATAAGTATTATTTGGATTCTCAGGGCGGTAAAGAGTATGCTACATTGTTGATTGTCTTTCAGGAACCCTCCTTATCCCTTCTCTCTCTCCCTTTGTCCCCACCAAATCCCCTCACATATGTATGGTTGCCCTAGGTTATGTGTTGCAATGCCTTTGCTGGGTCTAATATGTGAGTTTGAATACCTCTCACCTAAGCCTGGGTTTAGATGCAGCCTCCACAAATGAGGGAAAACATTTGTTCCTTGAGTCTCTGGGTTTGGCTAACTTCGCTCAGCATGATTTCTTCCATTGCCATCCATTTGCCTTCAAAGTCCACAATATTGTTAATTCTAATTGCTGAGTAGAACTCCATAGTATATATAAAACACATGAGTACTTGTTTTAAACTGTTTCTTTGTTTCTGAATTTTTTTATTATTAATTTTAAGTGACTGGGAGAATAAAGCTCTCACATTTCCCACTGGATAAGAACAAGAGAAAGTGCTGAAGCTTCTGGCATCCAAGTCCAAGCCAAGGGAGTAGAGCAAAGAAGGAAAGGCTGAGATTTGAGAGAATAAGGCAGAGTATGATTACATTTCTTCAGCCAGGATAAAGCAGCACTCATGATGAGTTTATCCTTAGCCCCTTCAGTAATATAATTCTGAGTCCTGCCATATAGATATAATTATGGTAACTACCTCCTTCCTGCATTCTTCCTGCTCCAGAATTATAGCTACTTTCTTTTGTTTTGAATGCCTGGATTATCTCCAAAATAAGATTATCTCCTTCTTTTGACTGTTAAGATCTTCTACCATCTATGGGACTGAGCTAGGTATTATATTGTTTTAAATATTGAGAGTAGTTTCTTTTCCCTAACTAAATCATGCTTTCTTTAAAGTTCTCACAGTGAACTTTAAACAAAAGCAAAATAATAGCTCCTTTTTTGGCCCATGTGGCCTCCATGTTATTTTGTGTCTTTATGGATTGGATTGTGTCCCCACAACACACAAATTCATATGTTGAAGTCCTAACTTTCATTGTAGTTGTATTTGGGTCTAGGACTTTTCAGGAAACAGTTGAAGTTAAATGATATTATCAGGGTGAGACCTAATCCAACATGACTGATGTCCTTATGAGAAGAGAAAGAGAGACAAAGGAATGTGCACACACAGAAAAGGTCCTGTTAAGACAGTGTGAAGATGACCATCCCCAAGCCAAGGGCAGAGGCCTCATGAGAAACTAAACATGCCGATACTTTCACCTTCAATTGTCAGCCTTCAGAATTTTAAGAAAGAAAAACCTGTTGCATAAGCTACCTGGTCTGTTGCATATTTATATGGAAGCCCTTGAAAACTAATGAAAACCTATTTATATTAATATTGGCCAATTATGAGTCCATGATCATGTTGCATAATCACCACATCATTCATAAGTGGACGACAAGTATGGAATTGGGATCCTGGAGCAGACTGACTTGAAAAGTTAAACATAAAGAAAGCTATTCTTGGGTAAAATCAAATAATAATCACTGTTGGTGATGAGTGGTTAAATCAACAAAGGTGTGTTCTCTTCCTAACTGCTTCTGCCTCCTGGGGAAGGCAATGCTATCCCACTCATTAGGATTCTGTCTACACAATTCATTCAGAAACTCAGCCCTACTTGTTTATTTTTGGGTTTTCATTTTCAAATACAGTGTCTAGAATCAAGCTTTAAAGAGGAGCTTGCCTATATTTTTTGATCTTCTTCAGACCATATTTTTATATCCAAAGCAACAAAAAAGGGATAGCAGAGCCCCAGCCATAAAGTATGCAATAAAAAAAGAAAGGCGTGAAGGAGATAAAAGGAGTTTTATGCTTCTAGTGTTTGATTCATTTGGATGAAGTAATGCTTTATCCAAGGGGAGAAATAATCTTTGACTCTTCCCTAGGCAGAGATGAGATTTATGGATTGAACCAGCTCAATGGATGTCATTGGTAGTATTTTGACTTGAAGCTTTTGGTTATAATAATTTGGCCTTCCTTATAAGTAATTCCGTTTGGACTGGAAGGCTGCAGTGGAGATGACTTAGAAAAGTGAAGGACTTTTGTCAGACTACCTGACTGTTAACCCTCTGTACACTGTGCCTCTAATCCTTCATTCACATTAGGGCAAATTTTATGCACAGTGATGTACATTAATTTGCATTTAGTCTTTCTCGAAGACTCTCATTACCCTTGTCATCTAAGGTAAGTGAGAAGTTACATAGTCTTGTTTATACTTAAGACAGTGGGGCATTTACATTCAATAGTAAGGACATTAAAGACAAAAATTGTAGGACTGGTCTACTGGATCAATAAATGTTCTAGAAAGTATATGCTATAATGAAGGCTTGAAAACTGGGCATGCTTATTGTGGAGAACTGGGAAGGAGAGAAAATAGATGCCTGTATACATTTTGGATACTCTCATGAGGCAGAGATATCAGTTACTCTGCATAATCCCAGAAGAAAGAGCTATAATCAAAAGGTACATATTTTAGGACAATAGATTTCCAATCGTTCTAATAAGTTAGAGGACTAATATTGGTGAAAAGATAGTTTATTTTGTAAGAAATTGAGCTTCTGAACACTAAAATTGTAAAGGAGATCAAAATAAATTTAGTAACCCTTTTTTTAAAAAAAAGTTGAGCTATATCAAAGCATATCACAAACATAATTTTTAATGTATTTCTCTATTTTTCCACATATTCCACTAAGCTTTTCAAGCCTTTCTCATATTGTTTTTTTCCTTTCTATTTTTTGCTGGATATCAAGCCTAAGACCTGTGCACACTAGGTAAGTACGGTACCATTCAGCTACACCCCAGCTCCCAAGTATTCTGCATATTGGCAAATATTTCCCCTATCTCTGTGAACCTAGTAAAGTCATGACAATTGCTCATCTAGATGGAGGGTTAGCAAACTGGAGTCTATAGTGCAAATTCTACACATTTCTTGCTTTTGTACAGTCTCCAGGTAAGAATGATTTCACATTTTTAAATGGTTGGCAAAATAAAAGAGTAATATTAAATGACATGTAATAAAGATATAAAATCCAAAATTTCTTGTCTTTAACTATTCCTTCATTGGAACCCAACCAAATGTGTCTTTTTGTGGATTTTTCCCCTACAATTGCAGAATTTAGTAGTCCTGAGCAAGATTTATATGGACACAATGCCTAAAATATTTAGCTTCTGACCCTCCAAAAGAAAAGTCTTCAATCTTTTATCTACACCATTCAAGATGATTTTTCATAGGTCTCTTGGATTCTACCTTTGAATATAATAATCCATTTTTCCATATGACCAACAAAGCAATCTTTTAAAATTGTACACCAAGTTATTTTTCTTGTGTGTTTAATATTTTCCAATAGCTTCTTACCAAATCTTGAATACGTTTAATCCTCTTAACTATGGCCTTAAGGCCTTAAACAATCTGATCTTGCAAGCTGGAGTTTTTTGACTTACTATACATTGCTCTCTCTCATTCACCAAAGGCTTGCCACTTTAATTTTCTCTATTTTTTAAGGTATATCAAATGTCAGACTTAACACCCCTTTGACTAGAAAGGAATTGTCTTAGGACCAACAGGTGTCTGTCTCCCTGTTATTCAGTTACTGCCTGAATATGACCTCTTTCCACCTGGCTAAATTCTACCACTTCCACCATCTTTTTCTCATGTTATTCTTTTATAGTAATTTTTAAAGTCATTATTATTATCTCGTCCACAAACTGGATGCGTTTTTCATAAGAATAAGTGTTACTATGTGTTATTCAAAAGAGTAAGATCTCTAGCGTCTATGTTAGTTGCCGTCATTCAATAAATGTTAACTGAACAAACTCATGTAACACTTGAAAGGCTATGTGTACTAGATTCCGTGTTGTTGTAAGGTGGAGAAGGAAGATGTAAAGCTAGATACGTTCAGGAATCTCAACTCTATTTGAGAAGTCACACTTGCTAACTTCTAAATTCAATAGTACAAATGATGGAGAGGTAGCATGGCCTTAGAGCTCAGAGTAGGGCACTGGAACTATTTTAAGGAGTTTGATGCCTGGAAGCACCAGCTGTTGACTTGGACCTTACATTTTTAGGCCCAATTCTTAAAATTGCAACACAGGGAACAAAGTATTGAGGATTAATTGAGAATGGGATTGAGAATTAATTGTGTTCATCTTTGCAAAGGGTTTGAGTCTGGCACAAAGGAAATGCAACAGCAATGTGTGTTGAATACATAGGAAATTGAGATATTAGGTATACGTTTTGAGCACCCAACCCAAGAACTTAAGTAGATGTGGCTGCACTACAAGCAAGCTTTTCTTTTCTTTTTTCTTTTTCTTTTTTTAAGTTGCAGGGCTCTGATGAAGCCCCACTGTGATTCAACTTGCTTTTATGTGGATAGAGGTACTGCAAAGAACGATTGAGGGAGGCTCTGCAGTTAAAGGTAGGGAAGCTTTTGCACTGATTCAGGGAAAAGGAGATGAAGGACAAATTTGGCAACAGAGGCAGAATGGAAAAGGTGAGGCAGCAGAGTAGAGGGCTTCAAGGCAGGAGTTAGTCACATCTGAGTTTGAGTCATGGATCTGCTTTTTCCTAATTGTATGATCAAGGGCGAGTATTCTCTGAGTTTCCCCAATTTCTGCACTTCAACTACTATTACTCTAATATTCCTGTAAGGATCAAATGATGCAGTCTACAGAAAATGTTTAGTATAGTTTTAACACAAAATAATTAATAATGGTGGTACAAATGAGGATAGTATCTTTACCATTATTATCTTCTTATCACATGAAGGATATTAGGGAGTTAAAACTGAAAATAACCAGCAACTTATTAGGTGCAGAGGCTCATGGAGAAAGCCACATTGAAGTTGGCTTTGAAATTGCTGGGGGAAATTGATACTATAAATTAAGATAGGAACTCAGCAACCTCTTAGAAAAAGGTATTTGCAAAGCCATATCCTGGAATCTAGAATAGAAATTTGGACAGTAGATGAAATCTGGGAACTTATTACTTGGAGGAGAGTTTATTGACCTAAATGCATCATTTCAGCATGAGAGAGAAGAATAATGGAAAAGAACAGAGTTTCATGAGAAGGATTTATTAAAGGAGTATACAGGGGTTCAAGTGGAGAACCCAAAGAGTGAAAGAACATAAGGAAGAAAAGAAAAGATGATGCTGTGTTATGAAAACCAAGAAGGCTTAGCAGGCTCCACAGAGAAGTCAGTGAGGAAGATCAGTGAGAGGAGAATGTGTGAATCCAGACTTTGTCAGATAAGTGTGAACATCCAAGAATATATTCAGCAAAATGGTGATGTGAAAGGTCATGCCTAGAAATGAGTTTGAAAACAGATGCAGAGCAAAAAAGATCTATTTAGACATTTATTACCATTTAATGTAATTATTAGTAAATAATTGTGGCTTAATTGTAAAGTCAATAAGATTATTTTCTTTGGAGAGGTGCCCTTCAGAAATTGTTTTGCAAGCAAAGTGTGATTGGAGATTCAGTTAGCAGATTTGTAAAATTATTTTAATCTGATTATTCTGAAAAATAATGTCTTTGCAATTATTAGCCAAATAACTTGGGCAAAATATTCTAATACTTAAGAGTCCTTTCCTTCATTTGTGAACTGGGATGACACCACTTCATTCTTGGTAGATAAAAATGAACTAGAGGGCTGGAGTGATGGCTCAGTGGTTACAGCGCTTGTCTGGCATGTGGGAGGACCTGGGTTCAAACTCCAGCACCACATATACAACTAAAAAAAGAACTATAAATCTGTCTGATCTCTGGTGTGCAGGTGGTCAACAGGCCCACAACTTGTGTACATAACTCAGTACATGGTTATAACAGACTAAAAGTAGGCCTGCATCACCCAGAGCTTAATGAAAAGGAACATTTGTATCAGTATCCCTTTTGTGTTTAGATATGAGGTGTCCCACATGACATGTGTGAGACCATGCAAGAAGGTTTAGAGGTGAAATGATTGGGTTCTGAAATCCTAGTGCCTGATGGGGATTAACTGAGTGGTAACTAGGGGCAGGTAGGGTGTGTCTGGAGGAGGTGGGTCCCTGGGGGTGAGCCTTTGGGCACATACTTTGCAAACTGAGCTTTGTTCTCCTTCTGCTTCTTGGTGCAGTGCCCTGAGCTACTTTCCTTAATCACATACATTTGCCTTGATATTCTGCCTTACCTCAAGCTCCAAGGAATTGAGTCAGCCATCTGTGGCCTCTGAAAGTACGTGCCTCCAAATATCTATGTTGTTCTTATAAGGTCTTTTGGTCACAACAGTGAAAAATCATTTAAAACAATCCAAATATATAAGAATGTCACAACTTTCCTTCTAGTCTCCCAGTTTCAGATCTCAGTCATGCTTGCGTATTTTTTTCTCTTATGCCCCCAAACAAAAGATTATCAAATTTGTAGTTAAGAATCTAGGTTTGAATTCAAAAAGTTTGGACTCACATGAAGACTCCTCTCAAATACTGGGTGTGAAATCTTGGGCCAGTTACTTAACTTGTAAGAATCTCTATTTCTTCATCTGTAAGATGTTTATAGCATTACTATCCATGACTAGAGTTTAGTGATGATTAAGTAAAATACTGCATGTGAAGTGCTTAGCCCAGTGCCTGATACATAATAAAAGTTTAATAAGTGCTAGTTACTGTGTCAATATTAGTGTCAGCACATTATGATTTTGTAGTATGCCTTGCTGCTTCTTCTCCTCTGTGCTGCTTAGTAGCTTACATAGAATTTTATAATAACCTGCTAAACTTAAATCTTTCCCCGATGTCACCTTTCTAACTGATATTGTAATTTGCTGATACATTATAGTCTCTGAAGCATAATCTATTGATAATAATATGCTTCTTAACTACTCTTAGTTTTCAAGAGACCACATACCAAATTTTGGAGTGGCATTGACTGCCCTTCTCTATAATTCTCCATTTTTCTAGCTTTCCTTTTTATTCTGTTTTATATTTATTTATTTATTTATTTATTTATTGTGCAAATCCCCTCCATACTAGACAATTATATCCTTCACAACATATCTTATATCCTTAGCATTCCTTCTAGCACATATCTACCACTGGAATCCCTGTGCGGCAATGACATAAAAACATTTAGTTCTGCAGAATTTCTAAACTATCTCTTTAATAGATTAAAATAATTTGGTGGGGTAAAATGTCAGTTGACCTGCTACTATATGGGGAAAAATTTACTCATAAGTTTTATTTTGGACAAATTATTTCAACATTATAAAATCCTTTTGCTGGGAGTTTTATAGTTCATAAAGATATAACTTATGCTTCTTAGAAATTGTGCATGTGTGCATATGTGTGTATATGTATAGAAAAACTGTAGATTTGGCTAATAACTAAACTATATACAAGCATGTGTGTGCATACACATGTGCACTCACACATACTCACACACACCTCAGTTCTTGTTGGTCTTAACTTTTTCACTGGAAAAAAGATTGAAATAATGAAATGCAATTTAGAATATAATTGGATCCTATTTAATACTAAAAGTAATCAGAAGGGGAGAAAAAGAAGGTGGGTAAAATAGCAGGGTCCACATTATACCGTCAAGGAGTACCTCTATGCACTTTTTCAGATCCTCTTAGAACTTTTCCTAAAATTACTACGCAAAGCCTTTGCAATGAATTTCTTTATCACATCCTGGTAGATGTGCTCTGAGTCAGCATTGCATACACCACCTTGATCCATTTTCCCATAATAACAGTAGATCAAAGTAAAGATAAGCTTGTTCTGTAGAAATGTTTTAGAAGGACATATTCCATGTAATTTTATTTTACTCTTTTTTTTCTATCAGAGTTTGTATGTGAGGATAATAGCTCTTTCACAAACACGTCTTGTCCCTGTGACTGAAGCTGTATTAAGAAAACATTGGAAAAGAAACACAATCATTTCAAGATAATTCACATTTTAATGGCTCTATTAAATACTACATTAATAGCTCACATGAATTGATTTGCACACATGAGAACATATTTATAAAGAAATATTTGATTACTTTCTGACATTTAGGAGTATATTTTATGGAAGGAGTCAATGATTATGTTGGTAAACTTGTACTAATTTTAAAAATAGGAATTATTTTAGAGAAGTTAAAATTTTAGGTCAGGAATATCAAATACATTTTTTTCCATTTTGAGATATATATGTTTACCTTTTAAAGAATCTTTAGAAGATGATTACTTTTTACTGGCAAGTAAACATTATTCTTTTTAAGATTCTTAAGATTAATTCTTAAATCTTTGAAGAATTTTTCTGTCTGGACTCAATGAGTAAGCCAATGAAGAATTTGGAAGAAAATATGACATATAGTGTGTGGATATTATTATTTTTCTGGGCCAGTAAAGAGTCACATTTTTTTTAATGGAGAAATATATGGAAACTTGTTTACTCAAGTTTAATCCTGTAAGGCGTTTTGTTAAAAATAGTTCATTTTTATGTTTTGTTGAAAAGAGAGGAACTTTCCCTGATGTGCAGTTTACGCTGGCATTTTCCATCTAATCAGGCAAATATTTTTAATTAATTCATACTGTTGTCTGTATGGTGTCCGTGCCCTTTAGGGACTCTTTCATTACAGATACAAATGTGTTCCTAAAATAATAAGAATGTCATTATCCTGCTGTATTCATTGAGGTGGTCAGGAAGAGAATAGAAAAAAATCATGTGATGGTGAGATAATTTTTAAATATACAGTAATGGCATTAACTGTGATATTTCTGGGTCTCATTTTCTTAAACAATGTTCCCCTGTGTGTAATGGTGAAGATGAGGAGGGCAGAGATGTCAGGAAAAGATTAATTCAAAATCTTCATATTTCACACTATCTAAACATAGACTGGGCTTTTTAAATCATATTTAATAAGAATAGGAGTTATATAATGTGCAACAATATATAAAAGTTAGAATGTATTTAATAAAGTACTTTGATGTTTTGAATTTAACTTGTTTGTCATCATGGAAGCTATACCATCCTATTGCCATTATAGTGGGAAAGTCTGCATTGTAAATGGTAGAGACTACATTCAGAAGACTCTCCCACTAAGTTTAAGAGTGCTTAACATGAATGTCTGCCAGAAGACAGACCTTTATTGTGAAAAGTTGCTCCAATTAATGTTTTACATCTTATTTATTCATTCATTTATTCACTAAAATTTTCTTATAGGCCTATCATGTTCAAAGGCGGAAAGATATATAGTAAACAAGTCAAATAAAGTAGCTGATTATCACAATAACCTCAGTAACAAACATATGAAGGAAAAATCTAGATATTTAAGCACGGGAAAGGAGAACGCAAAGACATAGAGACTGAAAAACATCATCCGTTTGGGGGAATTGCTACTAGATTATTGAAGCCTAGATATTAATTGAAAATGATAGAAAGATAGAGGTGTGGAAAGATAAAGAATGTGGAGGACCTTGTATCTGGAGTTTTTATTTTATTCTATAGCTACAGAAAGACTTACTAATTAAATGTTGAAAATTGGGGTTTGGGGATTTAGCTCAGTGGCAGCGCACTTGCCTAGCATGTGCAAGGCCCTGAGTTCTGTCGTCAGCCCTGGAAAAAAAAAATTGAAAATAAATGTTGAAATTTTTACCATGTAATAAATTTCAATGGAGGAAGTAACTGTTTCTCCAAGTGCTCTTCCTGCAGCACACCTAATGTAATAATTAAATTTAATTATATCTCAAACCAAACACATCATCTACTTTCAAATGCAGACATTTGTCCTTTATCCTTAACCTTATCGCCACACACCTGAATTTCCACAAGGTTTATTATTCGGTCTGTAAGACTCTAGTCTTGAGAACAACAAATTGTTATTTATACTATTGCTAGATTAGTTCCTTTTATACCAACTTTTTCTTCAAGAATGATATCTTAGTAGTCACCACATCAAATCTAGAAGTCTGTTTTGTGATCATTTACCATCTGTTCTGAGTTAATGTTTCCAAGTCTCATCAATGATCATTCTCCCAGATTCTGTGTTCCTTCCATGCATGGCTCTCATTTTCCTTAGCATGGCTTGCTCTCACCCCTTGCTGTGTTCCGTTCTGTGGCTCCACACTTATATGTGGTATTTAATCCACTGTGAATCTTCTCTTCCCAGGAAATTTTGGGATTCTGCTAAAATTATGTCTCCTACATGAAATTGTTCCTGACTTCCAGAGGTAAAGTTGGTCTTTAACTAGAACTTCCTACAGTATTCAGATTTTTTCTCAATGACAGCCTCAACATGTTATATTGATGTTCACATATCAGTGTTTCCTGAATAGAACATACATCTCAATGGTATAAATTCCAGCCCTTGCATTCTTCTTCAGTTCTTTGCGGACTACCTGGCTTCCCTAGATGCTAGAAAAACATGAATATAATATGTACATCACACAAATTAAATTTTATCTATGTTCTCAACTTTTTTAAAAAAGAAAGAGGGACAGTGAGAGAGAGAGAGAGAGTGAGAGAGAGAAAGACAGAATCAATTTTATTTAGTTTTTCATGGACTTTTGTTGCTCAGACACTTCATTGTGTACATGGTACTGGGGTTTGAACCCGCGTACTCGCATATGCAAGGCAAGTGCCGTAACCACTGAGACACTGCTCCAGCCCCTCAACTTTTGGTAATAACTATGTGAAGTTCTATCATTACAGTTGTAGAAACTGAAGCTCAGAGATAATATTTAATTTGCCTGCTATTGAAATGCTATTAATTGTCTGGGCTAGGAACTGAAACCAGGACTAGTGATAAAAAAAGAAATCTGAAGTTCTCAAACCATAATACAGTTTTCTTCACCAATCAGCATCATTCAGCAGGATTTTTAATGTATATAAAGGATTGAATTTCAAGCAAATAATTTATTTTTCTTTTTTGGGGGGAGTGGATTGATCCAAGCTTGCTTTCATAAACTGACACTGTGCCCTTAGTCTGGTCAAGGAGCAAAGATGAAACTTTACATAATGTCTATAAAGAATGACAATCAGTGAATTTATATATTAGAGACATATTTTCAATGTCAGATTTTAGATCAATTCAGATTTCAGAAGAACCTTTCTGACGTTATTTCTTTTTGTCCAAAAGTACATCTCTGCCAATTGCATACAGTTTGTTCATGCCTTCTCATAAGATGCATTTAAGGATTGAGAATGAAAAGGTAACATCAAAGTTAAAAGTTGCTGATTTTGTAAATGTGTTTTTATTAAATAATTGCAATATAATGAAAGGAAGCTTATGATTATCATCACTGCTTCTCTTTCAAACACTAGGAAGTTTATAGACTTCGTCATCTTTTTTTTTTTTTTAATAGTTACCCAGCCGTGCCCATTGAATTTGGCTTTGGGTGTGGGACAACAATTTTTGATATGTTTCTTCAATTTTATTGGTCCCCAAATCTAGGAAAAACAGATTCTGGCAGCATTAACTGTGTGTCCTTGTTGCTGCTTGTTACAATTTAGGGGATAAAAGGGAACAGAAAATCTTTTAACTGATACCTCTGGTTCATTGCTTTGATGAAAATCAATTAAGTCTAACAAGCAAAAAGGAAAAGTTAATAAAACATACGGGCAGTGTCTGTGGATAGAAATGATCCTTTCGAAGACATCAGCCTATAAAGAATTAAGATGCAGCCCTGTTGTTCTCAATCTTTATGTGTCAAAGATTTAAAAACAGATTTAACAAGATTTTCAAAGACAGATGAAATTTCAAACTACCACTGAAAAGAGAAGAGGAAGAACAATAAAATGTCCAAAAAATCAGATGAATTATAGCAGAGAAGATGATTTTCACAGCAGAAAATGAAGAAACTTATAGTGTTAGGTCAAAAATGATGGGAATATTTTTAAAATTACCATATGATCCAACAATTCCACTTCTGGGCATATGTTCAAAAGATTTGAATGTGGGGTCTTGTGTACCCATGTTCATAGCAGCATTCTTCATAGTAGCTAAAACATAAATCAACTCTAGTGTCCTTGGATAAATAATGTGATATATATGTATAGTAAAATATTATTCAGTCTTTATAAGGAAGAAAATCCTGACATACACTATGTTGATGAACTTTGAGGACATGATACTAAGTGAAATAAACCATTTACAAAAAAAATACTGTATGATTCTACTTATATCACTCACTTAATATAGTCAAAATTAACAAGAGGAAGAAATGTGGAATCATAGTTTAACAGGTATAAAGTTTCAGTTTTGCAAGAGGAAAGAGGGAGATGGGTGATGGTGATGGTTGAATAGTGTTATAAATATGTTAAATACCACTATCATATAATTAATAGTGGCTAAAGTGATAAATTTTATATTATATGTATTTTACCAAAATCCACCTAAGTGAATGCTTTGACTGGATGGTGGGATTTTTGGAGATATCTCTGCATATCCTTTTTCCACAATATTTGTTTATGCCATTACTATTAATGTTTGATTTTTGTGATTGTAGAATACAATATTATATTGAAGTAGAGAAGCACAATTTTCTCCAGTAGTGATCAATTATTGTTAAATGTGTTTGATTTTTTTCAGAATCACTATTTTATTGTCCTTAAGATTTACAAGCAAGACAAAAGTGGCCTAATGTAATGTACTAATAAAAAGTGTTGCAATAATAATGAAACAAACAATATGACCCAAGAAATATCATCCTTTAAGGAAAAAAATAGGTAACTGAAATGTGTGATTCAGTAATCATCAATAACACCAATTACAGTGCATGATCCAACAATCATGGTCACAACACACAGGATTAGTACATTTCATTTTGTGATACCAGGCTTTCTAAAGATATGTGTTAAAACCATGCTAATAACATAACACAGCATCACAGAACCATACATTTGAGAAACAAAAGAAAACAACACAAACTCAAACATCCTAAGAATATGATGAACTGCAAGGCATAAATTTCTATTATTTGTCCTCACAAAGTGTTTTGTAGTGGTTTTCAAAAAGATTTTAACTAGAGAAAAATGTTGCCAGAGAAATATAATTCAAACAAAGAATCACTTCAATTTCACTTGCTGCTTCCCAACTTTTCTGTTGTTTAAAAGCCTATTGATCTGGCATTTATTTGCATGGAATTCCAGTAATCTCAGCAATCTGACTTTGTTACTGAATTTGCCCACTTGTGAATGTCTAAAATTCATGTCTCCTAGTACACTTCCAGTGATGAACCATTTGTGTTCTATCTACTTGGGCTACAGTGTATTAGGATTCTACTGAAAGAAATATGAGGAAAAATGCAAACAGAGAGAGGTACGGTGTTGAAATTAAGTATAATGTATGTGAATATTGGATTGACCTTCTTTTGGGTCAACATTTTTTTTTGACAGTCTGATATAACTGAATCAATTGGTATGATTGACAGTTTAGTAATTGGAAGAAATCAAGACAAAACAAGCAGGTATGGTTAATTTATCTGATGTTTTTAGCTCTATTAAAATATAGACCTAAATAACTTATTTCATTTTCTGGCAAATTTTGAATGAACAAAATATTAAATAAGCTTAATAGTCAATATCATGGAAAACATGTGGAATGATCTATTTAAACAAAAGTTTGCTTTAAGTTACCTGTGCTGTACTCAGAGCAGATGTTTCTAACATCACTAGCTGCTTGGGAGAATGGAGGGAAACAAACTAAAAAGAAAATGATCAGGAGGAGGGATCAAATATACAACACCAAAATACATCACAACAGGCAGTTGAAAGAGCTTCAAACTATTTTTCGAAACCATCTCCAAATACTCAGGACCCGCCCCCTTCCTCCACCTGTGCCCTTGGACTTGATCCAAGCACTATTCTTTTTTCCCAGGAGAGTGTGGGAAGAGGGTAGCAATGAGCAATCCCTAGGTAAGAGTAAGACATGACATTGACCTCTATCGGCACAACTTGCCTTTCATTTGCTTCTAAGCTGTAAATTCTTTGTTCTTAATTTGTTGATTTGAAATTCATGAGCTTTGCAACTTCTTCACATTAGGAAAAATAACCCCCCTGCTGTTGAAATCACTTGCATAATTTATATCTTTCTAACATGGAATCACATCACTGCCTTCTTTGCAATCACCCTAAAGTCAAACCTTTCACTCATTGAAAGATCTTTAATTTTTCTTGATTCTTCAGCATATCTAAACTTCTAATAGGTTTATTTGAATGCCTTGGAAAGTTACAGTTATCTAGTCTTCATATTTATACAACAGTTTAGAAGCATATACATATCTAGATTATGCTCAAAGTTAAAATCAAATTGTTACAAGTTTTACTTTTACACTAATTTGCATTTAAAATTGGTAATCATTTTAAAACAAATCTTATTAGTAGCAAGCATAAAAACCCTGCTGATCCCGAGTTTGTCTTTCTGCTATGCCTGTGTAGCATCTAGGATATACTAATTGGACCATAAGCTCCTTGAAGGGCTGCTGGATACATTTTAATTATGTGTTTATTTATTATGTGTAGAATATCACCCGGAATGTTTATTTATTCATTTATCAAATTTTCATATAGCAAAGCAGATGGATATTTCTTATTTTGTAAAGAAAACAGTAGCGTAGATGTTATTTCAGAATTTAATTAGATGTACCTTAGCAATTTTCACTTGCATGTGACATGCCTGAGAAACGAATGAATATCTGACATCTTCTTAAAGTTAACATTGAATGGCAGTGCATTCAAGATTTATTCTATTCTGGTTAAATTGCTACTTCTGTCACTGAGACCTTTTTCTATTCTTTGAGACACCATAGAATGAGTGTAAATTATCCTTTCCTAGAGTCTATAAAATATTTAAAGACAGCCATACTTCCTCCTTTTCTCAGCTTCTAAGTGTACTCTGCTATTTTCCTATTATAAAACAAATTTCAGTTCCCTCCCATTGTTGTTCACATCTTCCTTTTTCAGCAACTCATCTCTCTTTCTTTTTTTAAAAAAGAGACAGTGAGAGAGAGAGAGAGAGAAAGAGAGAATAAATTTTATTTAGTTTTCATGTGGCTTTTGTTTCTCCGACACTTCATTGTGTAGATGGTACTGGGCTTCAAACCGCATCCTTATGCATTGCAGTCAAGCGCCATAACTGCTGAGCCGCTGCTCCAGCCCTCAGCAGGTCATCTTAATATAATATTTATGTCTTTGAATAAAGTAATGAAATGCAAAAGAAAAAATAGAAAATAGAAAAAATGCTGTAATTTCCAATTATTCCTCCACATTTACTCATTTTTTTCCTAATAAAAATGTGTGAATTAAAAAGTGAACTTCTCACTGCTTTCCAGTCCACCTAAAAGGTAACCATAGCTGACAGTTTAATTTGAATTTTCTATGTTGCCTTTGCTTTTTGAAACATGCTCAAGTGCACATGTGCAAACTCATGCACACACATGTGAATTTTGAAGTTTTGTTATATTTTCACGAAAAGGAGTCTTATTATAATATTGCATTTTCCCCATGAATCATCATAAGTCTTCACACTCTTTTGGTTACACTCTAGTTTATCAATGAAATCTCTTGAAGTTTTATCCTTAAGACTAAATATAAATCCAAGCATGATTAAGTTTTTAAAGCATTGATAGATTCCAGGCATTGCATTTGGCACTCAAAATGTTGTATAATTTTAATTCTCCAAACAATATAACAGGTAGTATTTCAATTTTACCTGTAAAGAAATATATTCAGAAAGATGGATTAAATTGCTCATAATCATTCATAAGTAGTCATTTGAAAGTTTGTGTATTTATTTACTTATTACTTTACCTGATTCATTAAGTATTTCAGACTTGCTGGGCTACACAAATGCAACTGTATTCCTTAGATGTGAAAACAATTAGGAAAAAATAAGAAAGAATACTCAGGAGTAAGAATATGAAATAAAGTCAGAAATGAGACTAAGAAAAATAAATAAATAATCACTCACTTGCTCTAGATGACCACAGATATGTTATAAATATTCTTAGCAGCAATGAGTATTAGGTTCCTAAAGTCTATAACAAGATCTTTATTATTTTTTTTTTAGAGAGAGAGTGAGAGGGAGGGATAGGATGAGAGAGAGAGAGAGAGAGAAAGAGGGAACCAACTTACTTATTTTTTCATCTGAGTCTTGTTTTTCTGACACTTAGTTGTGTATGTGGTGCTGGGATTTGAACCCAGATCCTTGCACATGCCAGGCAAGTGCCATAACTGCTGAGCTCTAGCCCTAGAGCAAGATCCATTCCTATAACAAGATCTTTAAAAAGCCAAATTATTTTTTTAAAATATTGCTAAAGTTGGCACTGTAAGTAAAGAATTTCTGCAAAATGTCCTTAGAAAAAGTTTCACAGGAATATATAGAAATATCTATTTTCATAAAATATATAATGTTAAAATTGGGTTCTTATTTTTTGTGTCTCTTGATATGACCAAAATCTTGATACTAAAGTCTAACTTGGCAGTCATTTCTCTGAGATACTGAGAATTATACGTTCTATTCACCCAGAGCTGAGCATTTTTGTTTATTTTATGAATGACAGAGTTGAGAGTATCTGGAGTATTAATTTATTGCAAACTTTCCAGTGATTATCCATTTATAGGTAATGATAGGTTGGTGGCTAAAAAACATGTGTCGTTAGGAAGGCAGCTATACTCTTTGGGAGTTAAGTATAAACCAAAGGCTTCAGAGTGGAATTGTGATAAATTTGTTCTCATCCAAACTGTACTTCTCTTTTCTAGGCTGTCTAGTGTAGACTTCAGTATGGATTAGGGAGGTAGAATTATTTGAATAGATCTGGCAATTACACCTCCATTAACATTGACAAACTTTAGCACAGATGCTTAAACATTTTCCACCTAAGTAGCTTCCACCCCATTTAATTTCTATTACTTCTCCCAAATCTTATCCCCCAAGAAAAGTATCCAATGTTGTTTCCCACTACAGTTTTTCAGAGGCCAAGAAAAAAGGTGATAATAAACTACAACAAAATATCATCTCCAGTAGACATACCTGGAAACACATATTTTTGTAGAATTTTTGTGGTTTTATATTTTTATGGGCATATTCAATTGGTAAACAAACTGCTGTAGGAATGCTGCTGGTCTAAAGCATTTTTTTTTAACCAGAAATATCTACATTAGGGTTACTGTGGCGGGCGGCACCAGGGGCCACGACACGCAGGCAGTTTTAAGATGGTGGCTGGCGGCTGGCCAAACCAAGTCAGCTGACCTCTTGTTGTTCCTGGTTTTTGTGCTTGCAACATCTGACCACCTAGGGACAACCAATAGGAGCCGGTAGAGTTTTCTTCCTCATAGCAACAGCCTACGGATTGGTTCACTTTTACTGTTTAAGCTGTTTGACTTCCTGAATAAAGAGAGATCTCCGCAAGCAACAAGGGTGTACATGTCATTATTGCCGCTTCACTGGTCGAACGGGACAATTACCTTATGATCAGAATGGGTTAGATTTCATACATTAAGAATCTATTAGTGACAGCAGAAACAGAAAATTTTGTATAAACTATTCTTTCCCTATGTATAGAACGACATGCTTACTATTGATGGCAGCCTCAACTCTTCCTTTTTCTTGAGAAGAAAAGGTGGAAGTGCAACTATTTTATCTTTCTGTGGTCAACAGCGAGGCTACCCATCTCCATCATTGTTGCACTGAAGATTGGAAAGCAGGCAGTCTGAAAGGAATCCAGAGGAAGGCTCCTCCTGGAATATGCCCACGTGGGAGGACTCAGTGGTGCCCACGGGGCCAGAAACAACTGGAAACATAGACTTTATCTCTATGGATGGCACTGAGTGAGATAATATGGGCAACAGGCACACAGAGAACATGTGGCTCCCAAGCTAAACTAAGCATCTGAGCCGCATCCCAGAGAGGTTGCCTAGAATATTAGCTGCTCTGATCAGAAATTCTTCCAAAGAAAATCAGACTGGGTCATTCTACTTCCTTCTAATCAACCACATTTTAAAAATCATTAGTCTGTTCCGTAAAATGAAAATATTGAATCAAAATATTTTAAAGAATAAATTTTTAGTTAATGTGTAGAAATATTCAACTTTCTAATCTACATGAATTTTGAGTAGGAAAAAGAAAAAAAGGAAACTACTTGGAAATTTTAAACTATATTAAAAATCATCATTTGGTTTCTGTCAATTTTAAAAATGTTTTTATAGACAAAGAAGTTCCCTTTGGTCTCATCAGATAAAAAGGAAATAATTTGTTACTCAGAAAGTTTGACAGAAGATTGTAGTCCTAATCTGGTTTAAAAGCAGTTCCTAATCCTGATTCTGATAACAGGTTTTATGGCTTTGGGCAAGTCACTTCATCTTTGGCACCTTGGCTTACACATTCTTCCAATGCAAGTTACTATTAGGCTGCCTCCACAGGCTTTTTAAAGATCTTAAATATATCATTAAATATATCATTTTATCATATAAAGAGCCGCATGTTCTAAAAAACAAAATAGAGGTTTATTTTTTACTCTTATTCTCAATTTTATATCCCAAATAGAGGGGGTTAATTTTCCTTAAATCTTTTCACCAATGGAATTACTTATTCCAAGTAACATTTACTGTTAAGGAATTTGACCTTTCAAACCTTAAGAAATCAGGAAAATTAGGGTCACTTTAATCTCCCTATTATGAACCATGAAGTTGCAGAATCTAGACTTCCACTGGCTTTGCCTAATAACACTTTTTTGGTATTTTCTTCTTTAAAGGTATAGAAAATCAGTTGAAAAAAATATTACCTACATAAATAAACAGGATGAGAAACTAGGCATAATTAATAATTTTTATTGAACATTTTGTTTTCTGTGCACATTAATGCCCATGATGATGTTCATTTTTCTCTTTATCGTCCAGCTACTGAAAGATAGGCATTTTACAACTCTCTACCTGCCTTATAATGTCTCTAATATTTACAATATAGGAAAGACTATAATTTTCTTGAGATCAAAAACTACTGCTATTTTTCCCCTTAGAGAACAACATTGATGCCCACACTGCAATGAATATTCTTTATCCAAATAATCTGAATAAAGTTTCCAACATACCATTTATAAAATTAAAGTGTTCATGAAAACATTTTGCCAACTGAGAAATGCTTGTATTTACTTAGTGAATTTTCATCTTATACTCTTTTGATTTCAGTACATTGAAATGTAGAAATCATTCAAATTACTGCTGTGTTGACCTGGGCTTTTTACAAAAAGTTGCCTTTTTAGTTTATTAGATTAGGTAGGAAAATATCTTAGAAAGGATGACAGAAGTTTGTTTTAAAGGACAAATAACCATGTTTTAGTCATTATAAATGTCTGTTTTATGTTTTTAAAAAGAAGATAGCTGCAAATTCAACAAGGTGAAATGTCTACGCACATGAGTCTATCACACTGAGCCCCATTAATATGTACAATTTTGAATGTGTTAATAGAAAAGATATGTGACCCAAGGACCTGACAAGAACAATTTTAGGATGAAATTTTTATTTAGCAGCTCACAGTTTGAGTTCTATGTCCAGAGAGGCCAGGTCCATTTCTTGGGGCTCCAGGTGAGGCTGTACATCATGATGTTAGGCATGGCTCTCGGGATCAGGGAGCTCAAGGCATGACATCAGGAAGCAGAGCAGATACAGAACATATACACCAAAGACCCCCTCTCCCGCAATGACCCACCTCCTCACCCCACACCCTACCAGCTGAGTTAATCTCCTGATTCGGTCAAGGTTTTCACAACCTAATCATTTCAGCTCAGCTTTCCTGAATTGTCACACATGAGCTTTTGGGGGACACCTCACATTAAAATATAGCATTAATGGATCCTAATTATTAAATGTTAGTGTTCTTTCTTATCAATGAACATATTCATGTAATTAAACATCAGTGGTTATATTCATTTAAGAAATAATTTAGTACAAATTTCACTCATGGTATATAAAAAATACAAATATGATTGAGGAGTGGCTAGCTTTCAAGGAATTTCTTACAAATGTGGGAACATCTAGAAACCACTAGTGTAAAGGAAAAGGGTATGGAAAATGAAGTGCCATGGTGTCTTATCTGAACAAAGTTGCTTATCCAAACTGCTTAGAAGAGGAAAATAGAAGCTCTGGGTTGTTAGCCATTTGGGGAAATCATGAATACAACTGCAAAGATGAAAGCAATGATTGGAATTTTAAGGAAGATTTATATACTTTTGATTAGGGTAAGCGTCAGTGAATAAGGGAAGGCAAAGTAGGATTCCGATAGGCAGAGAGGTTGGCCATTCTGTTCTACTCAGAACCAACACAAGGGTAAACTAGCAGAGATGTAAGAGTGGATAGGGGTATCTGGAGATTTAGTTAAATTAGAATGGCAAGTGATGCTGATGAATGGGGTTGGTGCAGTGGAACACAGCCACCAGAAAAGTAATTAAGACATGATCATGGAAAATACTGAACATTATCAAAGGAATTGTATTGTTCTTTAAAACAGAGAGATAAAGCAGTTGTTTTCCAAAAGGGAATGTTGTAATTGAACCTGTGCTTGGGAAAATAATGCAGTGATTATTGGTACAAGTATTTAAGATAATAAATTCAATGATGATTTCAAAAGGAAAAAAGATTTTGGATATTAAATTTTTTCTTTTTTCTTGGTGCTGGGTATTGAACCTAGGAGCATTTTTACCACTGAGTTATATCCTCAGCCTTTTTAATTTTTATTTTGAGAAAGGGTCCCACTGAATTGATTAGGGGCTCACTAAATTGCTGAAGCTGGCCTCAAAGTTCCAATCCTCTTGTCTCAGCCTCCTGAGTCACTGAGATTGTAGAAGTGTGCCACCACGTCTGACTAGAAATCAGACTAATTTTTATTAAATGTTTCAGATATTTATTTTCATAATTTAATAGTGTGGTAAAAGTTTAAAAATCTCTGTGTGTGTTAACTCAGTAGAGTATATTAGTTTTCCTTTGAAAACTAAACATTGATATAAAAATATATAGAAGGAACTTGCACTGCTGACAAAGCAGTAGCAGTCAGCTGCAGACCATATTTCTACTACAACATAAAAACCAGATTAATTGCAAAACTTATACTTTTAAAAGCATCATCTGTGAAAACAGAGATTAACTGAATGGAAATTTCACTCCTTTTCTTCCCTAGGATCATTTGCAGATTTCAGTCTTGGAATGAGTGTTGGACTTATCCATGAAGAGGGACATTACTGGAGGAAGAAAAACTAGCAATACTTCTGCATTTTGTTAGGCACAGTATGAAAATAAAAAGTCTAAATAAGTCTGAATTTTCTCCACCATATGTGCTTCAATCTGGGTCATGCAGGATGTAGTCAGCTTCTGGATGCTGTATTTGAAATATTTCAGTCTCCTATTATTTAGAAAACCAAGTCCCACTTCAGGATTGGTGCTGGCCTCAAACACTTGGCTAGCCCACCCTTCAAAATATCTACCCAATTTGAAAGGAGGATGATAATCCAAAGAGCAAAGCCCCAAACCTCTGAGGGAAAAAATAAACCTGTTGAGAATATTCTTAGAAGTTTGAGACAGGCAGGCTTTCATCAAAAGCATAGGAAGGAAATGCCTGAGATACAAAGGGGCATCTGAAGCCTATGGTGTCTTATCCAAAGTTGCTTATCCAAACAGCCTAGAAGAGGAAAATAGAAGCTCTGGGTTGTTGCCCATTTGGGGAAATCATGAACACAACTGCAATGATTGTTTGCAGACAAGTCTTTGTGTGGACACAATTCTTCACTTCTTTTGGGTAAGCACCAAAGAGTGAGCTTGGTGGTTTATGTAGCAAATGTAGGTGTGACTTTATAAGAAACACCAAAGTGCTTTTGCAAAGTGTCTGTACTACTTTGCATTTGGATTAGAAATGGAAATTTTAGCTGCTTTTTCTCTTTGCCACCACTGGTATCATCCGTCTTTCTAATTTTAGCCATTCTCATGGGTGCGTACTAATGCTTTCTTTGTGGTTTGACTTTGCATTTCTCTGATAACTAATGATGTGGAGTCCCTTATCATGCCCTTACATGCCATTGTAAGATGTCTTTTTTGTTCATTTGTTTTTAGAGAGAGAGAGAAGCAATTTTTATTGAGTTTTTCATGTGACTTTCATTCCTTTGACACTTTGTTGTGTACATGGTGCTAGCATTTGAACTCGAGTTCTCACCCATGCATGTAACCACTGAGCGAGCTACCGCTCCAGGCCCGTAAGACATCTTTTATGAAGTGTCATTACAAAATTTTTCACTGCTGTTTGCCTTTTATCTTATATTTTGGACACTATTCCTTTATTGGATATTGTGGCAAATATTTGCTTCCATCCCAATCTGTGGCTTCATTTTTCTTTTCTTTTTTGTACCAGGGCTTGAATACAGTGGCACTTAACCATTAAGCCTGAGCCATATGCCAAGCTCTTTTTATTTTTTATTTTGAGATCATGTCTTACTAAGTTGCTTGGGGTCTTGCTAAGTTGAGGCTAGCTTTGAACACATACTCCGTCTGTCTCATCCTCCTGAGACACTGGGATTACAGATATGTGCCATTGCTCCTGGCTTTTTCCGTTATCTTAATAGCATTTTTGAAATGCAAATTTTTAAATGTTAGCACCACCTTACTAGTTTTTACCATTATGGCTTTTGTGAGCAATCTAAATAAGATATCATTAGAAGTCTGAGAAAACAAACCAAGATGGAGAAAATGTTTGTACTATATCTTTCTAATACTCTTGCAATATATTAAGGGTTCCCACAAATCACTAAGAAAAAGACAACAAATATACAATTAAACACTTCTGAAAAGATGGTAGTCAAATGGCCTATATACATTTGAAGTGATGCTCTTCATCACTAGTTATCAAGAAAATATAAATTAAAATTAAAATGGGTTGCCACTACATACTTGCCAGAATGGTTGAACTAAATGCAAAATAAAGCACATGAACACCAAAGAGAAACATAACTTTGGTTAGTAAAGATATGGAGTAATTTGAACACACATACATTATTGAGGATGTAAATTTCTAAAATACCTTTGGAAGACCTATTGCCAACATGTGCTATAGCTGACAAATAGAGACGCTATGATCCATCAAATTTTTCCCATGTAAATGCCCAGCAGGAAATGCAAGTATATGTTCAGTCAATGATGAATAGAATGTTCATGGCAGCGTTATTCAAAACAGCTCCAAGAAGTTCAATCCATTATTTCAATATGGAAAATCTGAATGTGCTTTGATCACCCAATGGAGTCTCACATAGTAATGAGAGTGAAAAATTTACAACTACAGACAAAACACATATAAATCTCACCAATACAATGGCAAGTGAAAGAGGGCAGACAGAATACAGATGTACAACATAATAAAAACAAAGTAAGAGCACTGGCATTAGAACAAAAACAGGAAAACTAATCTATGCTGCAAGAAGTCAGGATGATGTTTTCAACCTTGTCACACAGATAGGTGCTGGTTATATGGCTGCATTGTTTGCAAAAACAGTCAAATGTACAACTATAATATGTGAATTTATTTGCATCTGTATTTTTTCAGTAAAAATTAAAAATACCTTAAACTATTCTTTCTGTAAAAACAATCAAACAAGGAAAAAGACTATGATCCTGTTATGGTTTGTATGTGAGGTGTCTCCCAAAAGTTCAGGTGTGGCAATTTGGGAAGGGTGAGGTGAAATGATCAGGTTATATAAGCCTTAACCCAATCAGCGAGTTACTCCCCTTGTACGGATTGACTGGCAGCTGTAAACTAGCAGGGTGTGGCTGGGGAGGTGGGTCACTGGGGGGCTTGTCTTTGGGGTATATATTCTGTATCTGCTGTGGAGTTTCTCTCCTGGCTCTGCTTCCCAATGTGTCGCCTTGAGCTCCCTCCTCCCTGGAGCAATGCCTGCTGCCATGATGTTCAGCCTTACTCCGAGCCCCAAGAAATGAATCTGGCCTCTGGACTTAGACCTTTGAAACCATGAGCACTGAAATAAACTTTTCCTCCAAAACTTGTTCTTACCAGGTCATTCAGTTGTAGCAACAAAGAAGCTGACTAAAACAGATTATAAAACATTTGCTTTGTTGTGTATTTGGCTCCAATCATTTTAATCTTATGTATTTAAATTTGATAGCAACTCAATATTGAAATCAGAGATTATTAACATTCAAATAAATAGAAATAAGGATTATTTATTAAAAGATTCAAATACATAAATTGCTTTAAACATTAACAAAATATTTTTATTTTAAAATACAACAGACCAATATTACTTATAACAATTTCACACCTTAATTTCCATTTCTTTTTTGATCCTAATATTATTATTATTTGGAAAATTATAATGACAAATTTATCACAGTATAGACAAGAAGAAATTTCTGGGACTTGAGGAGAAATTGCATTAATTCTTTTTTGTCTTCTCTCATTAATTATTTGTATGGGCTGGAATTAAGAGGACAATTGCAAGATAATATTACCATTTGTTCATCATTCTTCCTCCTCTGTTAGCCTGATTTTATTTTACAGTACTTATCACAGCCTGAACTGGTTCTTTGTTTCCATTTGTTTGTGGTGTGTTTACTTAGTCCCCTCCTACAAAGGAACTACAGTGTAAATGCCAGGAACCCAGGGCTTTGGTTTGTTCAATGCAGAATCTTAATCTCCAATAACTTCCATGAAAAAATAAATCAATAACTTGATTGAATGAAAAAATATTGTTTCAAATTAATGAATTGTTAATGTGGATTCATCCTCCTCTTCTTTTTCAGTGATATCTTCATGGTGATAGGTACATTAAGATCTGAGATCTAGTCAGAACTACTGAGATCTTACCAAACTATAGTAGCAAGTTGTTTGATAACTTAAAAAATCATGAAACTGCTTTTAATTTTTTATTAAACCTAAAATGTAAACTTTTCATTGCTTTTCTTTGTATTTAAAAACATAGGTACTTTTTATGCTACAATATACTTGATATTGTTAATGTTATACTAGTAACTGGCCTCATTAAATCTAAGTTCTAAAATGTGTTTGTACCGAATAATTGCAGCAAGAAGTTTCAAAAATGGTGTTCTGCTTTGTTCTGCCTGAAACAGAAATAATTCTTCCTAAAATTGATTTGCGTATTTATTAACCATAATGTAGACTTTTCAGATTGGATACTTAATCCATAGTGACTGGGTGCAAGGCATTACCCTACATTTCCTTCTATATGTCTTGTAGTAACTTGTATTTAATTTTTGAAAATGGAATAATATCAGTAGTCTGAGACAATAGGAGTTTGGAAAATTAATCCTGGAATTTCACAGAAAATGATGCTTTTGTATGATGTTGATAGAATTAAAGTAGAGCAATTAAGTTCTTATGTTGTGGTACATGCCTATTATCTCAGATGTTTAAGAAAGCTGAGGCAGGATGATCATAAGTTAAGGTTGGCCTCAGCAACTTAACAAGGCCCTTTCTCAAAATAAAACAACAAGAAGGACTGGGGATGTGACTCATCCCTAGATTTAATCCTCAGTACTATAAAGAAAGAAAGAAATTAGAGGGATGATTGAATATGTCTTGAGGAATAAAGTGGGTTATTTTGTTAAATATTATTTTAAATAGTACTTAAAATGGAAAGGACACTGATTTTTTAAAGGACATGATTTTGAGAATAAGACTAAAACTTATGAGAAGATTATTTAACCTTAGATTCAATAATTACTTTTAAAGATTTGCTCTCCATTTAAAGAGGTCAGCCTATTAAATAACTTATCAATGAAAGAAAAGAATAAAAAGCTCTTTGTTATTTATTTATGTATATGAAATACAATATAAATTGATCCAACAAATCAAGTACAATATTTTAGTTCATCTATAACTATAGAATAGAGTAATTAAATATGATCAAAATCCATGTTCCTGAATAAATCAATTTACTCTAAAACTGTATTTAGTCAGAAAAATATGTAATGAAATATAGAAGCATTTAAAAACCAGTTGAAAATATAATTTATTCATCCAAAATACTTTTTGTGCACAACAGCATTCTCTAAGACAGATTGGGAGCATGAGGACTACAGTATGGGGGGTTTTACGATCACTAGAATGGCAGTGTTTCTTATTGTCTTTGTCTGGCATTATGTTCAGGGATCTCCCTTACCAGGTTGTTATACCATTGACTTCCATAACATCTGTAGGAAAGTAGAAAATCCTCTTCATAAAGAAACCTCATGAGTCACCTAGGGTCAGAGGTATGGGCGACTATTGAGCAATGGACATATATGGTGATTGCAAGTTACTGCCTTTCCTCTGGGATGAGTGGCTAAGTGTCTTCCAGGAGATATCTGTCCAATGATTTATTAGTTGAAGATTCTACTTGAAAGAAGATAAAAATGTTGAAAATGTGTTATACAGAGTTTGTGGCAATCATGTACCTTTCAATCTCTTTTTAAGAAAGTACTATATTATTTACTTGTAGTGAGGTGACTGCTGCCTGCAGTTTAACAGTCCTCAAGATTGGCCTCAGCTTTTCTGAGGCAGCCAAGATCCTCCTGGTTAGACCTCAGTCAGTAACCAAGCACTGTAGTAATAGGACCAGGCTCATTCCACCCAGGGCCTGCCCTCCCAGATTCCAATCCCTGTTACTCCAACTAGACTGGCCAACACTTCACCAGATTTTTGTCGCAGTCAGATTTCTCCCCTCACCCCCGATCCTGCTTTCTTAACTCATTTTTTTTCACAGGGGTCAGATCTATATTACCATCTGAAGACTTTCCTTATCCATTCCCATCTCATCTCCCTCTCGTAATCACTGTCTGTCCCAATTAACCTTGTAGTCTTAATTTCAACTCATCATCTGCTTCTTGTGTTAAAAATGTAAATTTGCATTTCTATAATTTTCTTTGAAACCATTGCATATTATGCTGGTTAATTATGTTAAGGTCTTGCCTCCCTGGGAGCTGTGTCCTTTTTGCCTTGCCCACATACATCCAAGGCAGTTATTTTGAGCTCTTGGCTAGTCCTTGGGCTTTCAGTCTCTAAGCAGCAATGTAGTATTTGAGCTGTTGAGGTAGATGTGCCAGATCATTTGGAACCCATCTAGCTAGAATGGTGATGATTTCTCCTGACTTGATAGCAGGTGTTGCTTAAGTAACTCTTTAAAATGATGGATGCCAAAGTGTCACTTCAGAGATTTTTATGTAATTGGTTTGGGGTTGAGCCAGACTTAGAAGTAATAATGTACTTGATGTTGAGAAAGAAGATCCCTCAGCCCCTATGCCCACTCTATCCCAGTCCCAGCCTCAGAATTTCACCATTCTATAACAAGACACGTCAAAAGAGAACCCAGGAGAGAGCATTGCTTTTAATCTCTGCCCATTTATACTCACCCTAATGAAAGCTCTACATGCTACAATCGAGGCTCAGTTTTTGTATTTCTCATTTGTGCATCTTTTTAAAAGTTTAAGCTTACTTTTGTACTGATACATAAGACCATAAAATTATACACATTTTGTGAGGTAACACATGATGATTCTACTCATGTGAACACTGTGCAGGTTAAACATGCCTATATCCTCAAACATTTACCCTTTCTTTGCGGAGAAAGCAAAGCATTCAAAATCCTTTCTTCTATATTTTTGAAATATATAGTACATTGTTGTTTCCTAGATGTAATTTATATATTCTTGACACATTATCAGACGTCTTAATAACTAGGGAGTCTGAGCTTCGCCAGAGGTGGGACTTTGACACTAATAATGTTGATCAGATGGCAGGGAACTTAATATAACCTTTGGAAAATCTCATCTTTCCAAATCAATGTGAACTTTTCTAGTTATTAAAGAATAAGAGCAATAGAGCTTTTTTTTTCCTTTAGCATCACTCACAGTAATGTACTTTGTTCTCAGTCTTTCATTTGGATTTGTTTTTCTATTTTGAGTTTGTACTTATGCTTTCATAAATTACGTCAAGCCTTTTTAAATTGAGCAGTATTAAATTAAAAAGACAAGGTATAACTACTAGTCCAAGTCAAGATGACCTAATCCTTGGAATCTCTGCTCAATTCATCACATCCTGGCTAGGACTTCCTGAGTTTTCTTTACCACATCAGTCATCAATATTAGCACACCTACAGAGCTGTAGACACCACAGTGCTTGGTAGTTTAATTACAAGGAAGAAATCCATATCTTCATAAGTAGGATCTATTCATAATAAGGTATGATAATGGTATGTTTATTAGCATATTAGCAATTAAAATTATTTGCCCATTCTTTCTTCAAGTTTATATGATATAATTTACATGCTAATTTTATATTAGAGACAAGAGTTGACAAATTGCTGTTAGAATGTAGGGATTGCAGTGAGAGTTGTAGTTTACTAATTCAATTTTATGAAACAATAATGCACAGTAAAGAAATAATTTCAAAGGGACTAAGGCAAACAATTTTATAAAACATACTGCCACTGTAATTTTTGCCTGGTCTTGATATAATGAAACATTATATGAGCATCAATATGAAAAATAAATTCCAGAATCCATAAATATCTACTTCCAGCTATAATATTTCATTTGGATGGATTAGTTGAATATGGTGTATAAAAATATATACAATTTCTTGTCTCTAGAGATTCATTAGGGGTCTCATACAACTTAGATTTGATTAACAGCAATACCAACTGCACAGATTTAATTGGTCTGTTATTGAACCAAAATAAGTAAAATTTTTTTCTAAAATGCTACAAGTGTTCTTTCGCCTAATGAGCACAAGGCTCAAAATATTGCTCAATTATGTAGGAGAATTCATTTGGTTTAGTACACTACTGCTGTGTAAGAGTACAATGTTGCCTTCATTTAGGTGTAGAATAAAAGTCACAGTGAACAGTGAATGGAATTAATTTGGAATGCTTCCATTCTATTTTATGCTGAAGCAATACTTTTAACAATTCAATCAGTTGTTCAGTCTAAAAACTGGCAGACTGCACATGGAATAATCCAGTTTGGTTTTACTTGGAAAAGCAAAGCATTTCCGAATGCTAGTCCCACATTCATTCAAGGAAACAGAGTTAGGTCAAGCATATATGATATTTTTTTTAAAAAGAGAGGGATAGTGAGAGAGAGAGAGAGAGAGAGAGAGAATTTTATTTAGTTTTTCATGTGGCTTTCGTTGCTCCCACACTTCATTATGTGTACTTGGTGCTGAAGTTCGAACCCAGGTCCTCATACATGCCAGGCAAGTGCTGTAACCGCTAAGTCACTGCTCCAGCCCTGATTATATTTTTTAAATAAAACAATGAGAAAAGTCATTTTACCTACTTATAGATAGAGTCAGAAAAAGTTTCCAGAGAGACCCTGTATTTGCTTAGGAAGAAAAAAAGTCTGTCTTCATGGATATGGCAAAGAAATGTGCCTCATCTGACAAAAGGTCTCACTCCCCTGAATAATTTTTGTTTGGATGACTGAACTCATATATTTTATCATGTCTTCTCTTCTCTAGCAGCTAGGAAAGTCAAAGCCACCATAAGTCTTTGAAATTCCATCCAAATCTGCTCCTCTCAAAATCTTTTCTAAACCAATAAATGGAGTATCTTTGCTTCTTGTTGCTTAAAGCAACCACCTTGGGGTCATTTCACATCCTCTTTTTTTCACATGATTAACTTTTTAAACTAAAATGCCACTTTTCACTGGCCTATTGTCAAAAAGAAAATAAATACCGAGGGACCACAGTTGGATGCTGACTGGAAAATTTCCACTTCCTGGCAGGAAAGAGGCGCAGCCTGGAGGATGGAGTCTGGAGGAGCAGACACGGCATGAACCTTTTAAACTGTAGTGGCCTCTGTCCCATTTCAAAAGAGCAACATTTCCAAGCACCTACTGATTGCTGGCAATATCTGGGCTTATTGATTAGGCGTTGTGTAATGACTGTCCTCGTTGACAGTGGTTTCTGCTCTATCATGGATCACCTGTCTTAGAACTGTATCTTTCCATCTGCCTTCGCTGCACTAATGAGGTGTCCAATCCAGCATTATTGTACTCAGTTGTCACTTTAACCAAAGTGATCTATACTACTGTCTACAGGCTAGATGCCCTGTCAGGGCTTCCTGGCCCTTAATCTAAAAGACCAATGGACTTCTCCTCTGCCTGCACCCTATTATCTACAGACATACAACACTTCTTTTACCCTTCCAAAATTCATTACATTTCATATTTTACTTATGTATGTTGGTATTGTTCACTTCTCCCATTAGTCTATAATTTCCATGGTACACATTTATATTTTTTCCTGATGTGTCTTCAGCACCTTTGACAGAGGCTGCTTAATAGTGCATACCTGATACAGAGCTGATGAGTTACTAAATATAATCTTTTACTAGTGAGTGTATCTTCATATTGCATTGTGTGGAAATAGAGTGGAGCATAAATGAATAAATGATAATAAGAAAAAAAGGGACATTTCAAACTGCCTGAAGATTTTTGCACATTAAAGGCAGAGTAGTGATATGATATTGGTTGCCATGGAGAGTAGAATAATGGCCTTGCAAATCCCATGTCCAGATCCCTGGAATTGGTGAATATTTTAGTTCACAGGGCAAACAGGCAATTAAGATTGCAGGTAGAGTTAAGGCTGCAGATCAGTTGATCTGCAGATGGACTAATGTAATAGTGAGGATCCTAGAAGTGCAACAGGGGCTCCAGAACATGCAACCTAGAAGTGCAACAGGGGCTCCAGAACATGGCGACCACCACACCACCAGTGACTCTGAGACACTCCTGAGAAACACTTCACACTGCAGGAGTGAAGGCGATTCCCACAGTAGGATAAAGCACTCAGTGTCGGGGAACATTATCCCCCACTAATTTTTTTAATTCCAAAGGAAGAGAGGGGTGCATTAATGAATCAAAACGAGAAGTTTTGGTGTGAGCCCCCTGACCTGATTGCTCTTAATTTACAAGAGCTGGGTATATAGCTCTGGGAATTAATCGCTCACATTAGGAAACTTACAGCTGTCTGGGTGCCTGGCAGTCATCTGGAGCCGCTTGCCATTGTGAGGTTTCCCTCTGGGCGGGGCTGGTTGCTCCCTCAGCAAAAACAGAGCCAGACCCACAGTTTATGCATGGTCTTGGGGCCTCAGCCGCTATGGTCAGAAAATCAGAATCTACTGCTCCGTGATCTGGCCATCTCCCATGGCAGGTGTGTGGTGCTGGGATTCCCCTCTCCACCTCCGGTCGCTGCTGGCTCCACAGCCAGGGGAGGAGAGGAATCGGCACTAGAACTCTAACTCAATCACGGCGGATAACACCTTTCCACCGTGCTCACAGTTTACAAGAGCTGACTCTCAAGTCCTTTAACCTAATCGCTTGCACAAGCGAAACTAGGCTGCAGGTGTGTCCCAGCCGACTGGCTCTGCCAGCCGTTGTGAGAGCAGGACGGGATGCTCGCAGCAAAACTAGATCCATCCTTCAAGCACAGAATTGGGGCCCCCGTCTCCATGGACAGAAAAAGAGAAGTTACTGCCAATCCCCCCTGCCGGCCATCTGCCCTGGGGGCTGAGTGGATCTGCGAATCCCCTCTCCAGCTCGCAAACCTCTCGGATGGCGACCTTCCGCCCACCCGCTTAGACGCCTGAATAGGAGGAATCTGTGAACAGAGCTTGGCACAGTAGGGCACACTCTTCTCAGGGGGACTGCCTGCCTCAGACTCTGCAAAATCTGCCTGTAACTCTCTAACAAAGCAAGGTCTGACATCAGCCTCAGAACCTTTGAATAAAAGGGGCAGCATGGGCTTTCCCTTAGCACCTGAGCCCTGTGCATAGCCAAGGCTACGTAGGCCTTGACCTCATTAGGTGGGTGCCCCTAGTGCTGGCAACTGAGAACCACATGAGCACTGGCACAATCTGGACCATCCCTCGCTGGGTGTCTGTCAACCCCACAGAACAGCTCTTGGGGCTTCTGAAGATTACAAGACACCCAGAGTTGATCATCAGTGATCCTGAGGAAGCGAATTTCAGTCTGGCCACTGTCCTTGGATCAGTCAGAGACCCACACATCTACACTAGGATCAACTAGATTGTCTAAAGCTTCTGAGCCCCAGGCCCAAGAAATTCTAGAGTGTGGACAGGCAGAAAGTAATCACCTCAGGAATACACCTCAAAGGGTGTTGAAATCTATCCTCACAAGAAGTGTGAGAAGGCAGGTTATTATACCCCTTTGCAACAGAAAAATTTGAGGAGATCCTCCAAGAAAAACCAGGTCACCAGACATCACCAAACTGCTTCTTCCCCGACAAGCTCAACTGTGAAGAATCCCCAGCTAGATTACAGATTTGAAAACATCCCCCCATGGTATACACTGACCTAGGGAGCAAAAAACTCAGAACTTTCCCAACTAGTTTTGTTTTTTGTTTCTCTCTTGGTTTTTTCTTTTTTCTTTTTCTTTTTTAAATGGGGATCTTGCTAGAGTATAATATTTTAAAATTGTTCATTTTCTAACTTTTTAATGTTATTGTGTTTTTTTTTTTTTTCCTTTTTTGTTTTACAGTTAGTACTGACTTTGGTGTTGGTGGATATAAATATTTATCCATGTGTATGTATTGGTGATTGGCTCCTACTGTCTCTATGTCTTCTTGAACCCAACTGCTATCCCTATACCATTGGGATCCAACCAGGAAAACATTTCATGATAGCAAAATAGCCTCAGCCTCCAGTGAGCAAAGAGAACCACACCCCATACTAACCTCTTCTTCCCCTGTACTCTGGTAATTCCTGAATACAAGCAGTTTTCTTTCATCCTCACCCAAAGTCTTTACCCCACCTGTACCCAATTTCTATGTTTTCCTTATTGCTAATAGAATTTTTCCTTACTGCTAATAATTTCCTTATTAGCAATAAGGAAATTATTTCCTAATTTCCTTATTTCCTAATTGCCAATAATTTCCTTATTGCTAATAGAATAACCTAGTCCCTCCTAATCCCTTTTTCCTCTTTACTCTAACTCAGGTGTTTTAATATACCTCCCCAATTCACCTCCTTGACTTCCTAGTCATTTCTTCTCCCCACTTACAGAGACCCTGCTATCTGAAGAAACAGACACTCTTCAAAACAGATACTTTCTTGCTATCATAATATACTGTGAGAGATCTCTCAAAGAAAACTGCTACTATTGGTGCTAGTCAGCATCACATCTGTTTTAGTTGAAATGGACTAGTATCTGCACGTATAGGTTCTCAAGTAGTTGCAGATCGGTCTGGCATCTTTAGGTCTGTCTTGAACAAATAGCTCCCCATCACAACAAAGCAAAGCCATCAGAAGTTCCAATTACTCTGCCAAGAGTAACAAGGTTGAACTCCAAGACACTCTCTGTTTCTGAAAATGAGGAAAAGGGGAAATAACTCTCCTCCTCAACCTCAAAGCTCTCCACCCAAGGATCCCATAGCTGGGGCCCTACATGAAAACCAAAGGTATTGTATCAGCATTATGATTAGTAATTCAATCAAAGAGTTGTGAGAAGAAATAAGAGATCAGAGAACAATTTCAAGAGATGAGAGACAACTTTTATAAGAAAATAAGGGAGCAATTCCATGAGATGAACGATCAGCTATACAAAGAATTAGACATTCTGAAAAGAGATGTAGCAGAGCTATCAGGATTGAAAAACACAGTCAACCAAGTCAAATCTTCACTGGAAGATACCAATGCCAGAGTATACTCCACTGAAAATAGAGCTTCAGCTCTTGAAAAACGTACATCAAATAATGAAGATCGGCTAAGCGATGTCAAATTCAAAGAGGGTGCAACTTCAAAGACAAGCAACTTAAATTACATGACCAGAACTTCCAAATAATATTTGATGAGATGAGGAGAAATCATCTGAGAGTCATTGGCCTGGAGGAAAACTCTGAAAAGCAAACAAGAGGCATTATGAAACTTTTAAGCATAATCATAAGCAAGAACTTCCCTCATCTTACAATTGATCTGGAATATCACATCAAAGATGCTTATAGAACACCAAACAGGCTGAATCAAATGAGAAATTCACCAAGACATATCATATACAAAATGAATAACAGAGAAATTAGAGAAATCTAAAAGCAGCTAGAGAAAAGGCCCAAATCACATTCAGAGGCAAAACAATTCGGATCACTATGGATTTTTCAGAGCAAACAATGGAGGCCAGAAGAGCTTGGAACAATATCTTTCAAGTGCTGAAAAATAACAACTTCCACACAAAGATAATATACCCTGCAAAACTCAGCTTCAAATGTGATGGGGAAATTAAATACTTCAGAGATAAACTCAAGCTAGCAAGATACATGAACACAAATCCTGCACTACAGAATATTCTCAAGGATATTCTCCATTCAGAAGAAAATGCCAACGATACCCTAAACCCTTAAACAAGGGTGAGTCAATAACCATATTATACACAAATTGACTTCCAAGATGACTGAAAACTCTGTAATAGTCACAAAGTATGAGACTCAGCCTCCCATATCTATTCTAACTTTGAATGTGCATAGTCTCAATGCCCCAATTAAAAGACACAGACTGGCCCACTGGATCAAAAAACAAAATCCAACAATATGTTGTCTGCAAGAGGCACATTTGACACTCAAAATTAGACACAGGCTGAAAGTGAAAGGTTGGCAAAATGTCTACCAGGCCTGCGGCCCAAAAAAGCAAGCTGGTGTGGTGATTCTAATTTCTGATAAAATTAATTTCCAGCTAAAAATTTCTAGAGCTTATAGGCAATTTCAGCAAAGTGGCTGGCTACAAGATCAACTCCAGTAAGTCACTAGTTTTCCTTTACTCCAGCAACAAATCCACAGAAGAAGAAATCAGGAAATCTCTCTCATTCACCATCTCCTCCAAAAAAAAAAAAAAAAGAAAGAAATACTTGGGCATTAACCTTACATTGTTTGACAATGTTTCCCCCTCATTTGTAACTCCATATTCATCTAATTTAAAAAAAAGAATATTTAAGGCTGACATTATGAATAACCACTCATGAAAGATTTTTTTGTAGTTTTCTAAAGATTTTCAGTAAATAGAAATTGGCTTCTACCATGTGGAATATAAAGACTAAGAAACAAAACAAAACAAGCAAGATAGTCTGCAAGATGGTGATTTGAAGACAGATGGCTTCCCCAGCAGCTCTGAGTCTGGACAGAAAATCCCCAGTTCATTTCCAGTTTTTTGAGGTGCATTTGAGGGAGAAGCATCTTGAAACCCCAGTCCTAATTTGCTCAGTTGATTTGAGGACCAGGGACTTGGGAATAACAAGTGGCTTTCTACTTTTTTCCATCCGGGCTTGGATGCAGCAGGCAGCCACAACCTGGGAGTGAGGGAGGAGGCTAGCAGCCCACAAACTCATCCCTATGGAAAAGCTGCTGTGCTTTAAATATAGCGCTACAGCGGTCTCTGTTCACCTGCCGCTGCCACGTGGCTGGCAGGCGACTGGAGTGGTGGAGGATTCCAGCACCCTGCAGTCCCCACAGCAGAGAAGTCACGGTGCTTTAAATTTAGTGCTACTTGGGACTGCAAACTGGTTCAGCCACTATGGAAAGCAGTGTGGAGAATCCTCAAAAAATTAAGGATGGAACCACCTTTCGACCCAGCTATCCCACTCCTGGATATTTTCCCAAAAGAGTTAGAATCAGCATATTATAGTGATGTGGTCATCCATGTTTTGGCATTACCCCTGGATAACAAAGTATGTATACATTTATTACTGTTGGTTTGATAATGTTTCCCCCTCAATTGTATCTCTATATACTTCTAATAAAAAAAATCTTATAATTCAGTAAAAAAAAAAAAAATTAGCGCTACTGCAGACTTTGTTTACCTGATGCTGGCGCACAGGCTGCTACGGCAGTGAGTGGACCAGCAAACTCGTGCGTCTGAACATAGCATGGAGAAAAAAAGGGAATTTATCCACCCCGCCAGAGAATCAGAAGTGCAACTTTTTTTTTTCGGATTACATTCCACTGGAGGGAGGGCTGTGGGCAACAGTGACCTAGGCCAGGAGAGGCTGCAGAGGGCAGGGCTGCGAGCAGCCGTGGCTGCCACTTGGAGCTGAACTGACACAGCGATCCTGTGCTCAGGGATCCGAGCCTGTATCTTATAAAAACAATATCTGGACAGCATCAGGCGAGCGAGCTCACAGCTGCACCCACTGTGTGAGCGCACACTCTGTGGGGGATGAGAGCTGAGCTGGGAATCGCCCCACTGAGGAGCCCAGTGGAACTCGTAGCTCAGTGGGAAAGCCAGGACACCATTCCAAGCCCCAGGGGACAGCTCCCTCTGGCTTTTTAGAGCAGCCTAGGATAAGTGCACCAGGATATAACCACAGGCTTCAGTCTCATCCAGGAAAAGAAGGCCTAGGTCAGCCCCAGACTCCACCCTTCTTAGGAGGTCTTCAGTTTGTGGAATAAGGGGGAGCAATTCCCTGCTCTGTCCACTTCTCCCAGCCAGGAGGAGTGCATCTTTTGACACAAGAGACAGTGTATGCCTCTCCCAGCAGAGGGAGAATAGAAATCAGCCAGGGTCCCTGTTCATTAAGCCCTCTAGCTGCAGCTCCCCTGAGAAGCCAGCAAACTTCAGGGCTTTCCAGAATCAATCCTCTTCATCAGAAGCTCCTCCTAGAAATCCCAGGAATCTGAAGACACCCCAGTCCACTTTGTGAGATCACATAACCACAGACTGAGAGACAGTCATATCAAAACCCCTAAGCAAAGTGAACTTCTCCTCCCAAAGGTCCCAGAGACTCCCTTACTGGTTTTAGTTCCAAGGTTTCATTAAGAAACTCAACTTCATTGACAGCCAGAGACACTCTTAATATCTATACTTTCAAATGTTGCCTAGCAAGATTTTTTATTTTTATTTATTTATTTATTTATTTATTGCTACTGTTGCTTGCATGTTCTAGATGTATACCAATGTATTAATTGGAAAAGTTTACTGGTTCTCCAATACATAAAAACCATAGCTGTTTTTTTTTTTCTCAGTGCCCTGTTAACTTCTAGGGGTGGATATCCCCCCTCTTCTTCCATATTTTTTTTCTCTTTTTCTTTTAGGGGAAAAAATTAACAATAATACTTCTTCCTGTTATGATACCCTGTTTTTAGGTTCTCTTTTTCTTTTTCCCCATTTATTGTCTCTCTTATTCCCTCTTATCCATCCTGTCTAGTCTTGTCCTCACTCTTGAGAAGAAGGATCCTAGTTAGTGCATATAGTATTTGAAATATTTTATGCCTGACAAGCATAATTCACAGGGATAACTTCTTCCCCTTAATGATCACCCAAATCTTAGTAATAACTCTTTTATCCTTCCTATATTAGGCCACAGCTATCCTAGCTTCCCTTTGGATTTGTATTTTCTTTTCTACTTCTTTCTTTTCTCCTTATTTTAAATTTAGTAATTTTTTAAAAATTTCCCTTTTTTTTCAAATTTTTTCCTCTGAGCAATTTCTTTTTCTTTCTTCAGAAAATTCTTTACCTCCTCCACTTTCTCACTGTACATAATTGTTCTATATAATCTCTTGTCTTAATTTCACTGGCATTACCCCCCCTTCTTACTCCAAATAACTCTCTTCAATCCCCCATTATTAAGGCTGCATAACTATTACTGCTTCAACTGTTAATCTGAATAACACTTATTTGTACTTGAAGTCTGTCATATGTAATAGCAATATACAGGTGGGCCAAAAATATGGATTATCACTAACTGTAGTTACATAGGCTTAATTCAACAGTCCATTATAATCTGTGCTAAATAACTAATTTACTACTGTTTATTGTAAGATTTGGTTGTACATATTGACAATTTGTACTAGTGCACGAGGTGTTGGAAATCCAAAAAGGTAACAAACAGTTCAGAGTAAAGGGGGTTGTCTTTTGAAATCAACTCTCCTAACAAAACCCCATTTCAAGTAAGAATCTGGACAGATTTCCCTATCCAACAGCTTAGTCCTTTAAAGAGAAGACAGGAAAAAGAACCACCAAATCTTGTATTGCTTTCACAAAGGGTTCACCTGGCAAATAAGAGAGAAGAATCTCTTCAGACATGAGGAATCAAACTCAAAGAGGTTCACAGCAATCCCAAAACTTCCCTAGTAAGGGGGAAATGGCCAGGGACTGGGATGAAAATCTAGAACAATATATCAATGAACTGATAACAAAAAGGAACAACGAATTAAAAGAAGAGATAATGAAGGGAATAAATGAGATAACTCAAGAGTTGAGAAACTCAATCATAAAAGAAATTGATTCCCTCAAAAAGGAAGTTACAGACCTAAAATCTGCAGTCAATGACATGAGAGGACCATGCAAGAATTCAATAATAAACTAACTTCAGTAGAAAATAGAACCTCTGCTATTGAAGAAAGAACTTCCAACAGTGATGACAGGTTGATGAAGCTAGAGCTCACCAACATCAAAAAAGAAAAACAATTAAGAGATCATGATAAGAATTTTTAAAACATCTGGGATGACATGAGAAGGAACAATCTGAGAGTCATTGGAATACAGGAAGAAATTGAGACACACACCAATGGTATGAGGAATATTCTCAAAGAGATCATGAAAGAAAACTTTTCTCACATAAAAATAGAATCAAAAAAGCTCATCCTGGAAGCTTACAGGACACCCAAGAGGCCGAATCAAAAGAGAAACTCACCAAGACACATCATATTCAAAATGTACAACAGGGATACCAAGGAAAGTATACTAAAAGCAGCAAGGGAGAAATGCCAAATGACATTCAGAGGCAAGCCAATAAGGATTGTCTGTGACTTTTCAACCCAGATGCTGGAAGCAAGAAGGTCTTGGAATAATATCTTTCAATGTCTAAATGACCACAACACGAACCTAGAATTCTATGCCCAGCAAAACTCAGCTTCAAATTTGATGGAGAAATAAGAACTTTTCATGATAAAACAAAACTGGTAGAATTCATCAACAGAAAACCTGCCCTACAAAGAATTCTCAAGGAAACACTCCAGACAGAAGACCAAGCAATTGATACACCAAATCCATAAACTGAAGAAATTCAGTGAAAGTATCACCCAGCAATAACCAACCAAGGCAACCACAAAACTAGCTAAATAAGACACAATGTCTATGAATCAATTATACACTTCTATCTTAACACTGAACGTGAATGGTCTAAGTGCACCACTCAAAAGACACAGACTTGCAGACTGGATCAAAAAACAAAATCCAACCATATGCTGCTTACAAGAAACTCATCTAACAGGCAAAGACACCCACAGATTAAAGGTGAAAGGATGGAAAAAATTCTACCATGCTTATGGCCCAAGAAAACAAGCTGGTGTCGCTATACTTATATCCGACAAAGTAAATTTCAAACATAAGTCAATCAGAAGAGATAAAGAAGGCCACTACTTAGTACAAAAAGGAACCCTTCAACAGGAAGAAACAACCATAGTTTATATTTACTCTCCAAACAATAATGTACCCAACTACATGAATAAATTACTTCATGACATCAAACCACTCGTTGATCACAAACAATTATACTGGGAGACTTCAACACTCCACTGTCAACATTAGACAGATCATCAAAACAAAAAGTCAATAAAGAAATCTCCAGCCTAAATAACTCCATAAACCAAATGGACTTAATAGACATATATAGAATTTTCCATCCCAAGTTAGCAGAATACACCTTCTTCTCTGTAGCACATTGATACTTTTCCAAAATAGATCATATTCTGGTTCATAAAGATAATTTCAGCAAATATAAAAAAGTAGACATCACCCAGTGTGTCCTTTCAGACCACAATGCAATGACCCTAGCAATCAACAGTAATAATCATAACAGAAAACACACATATTCATGGAGATTGAATAATACTCTATTAAATGAAGAATGGATCCAAGAAGAAATGAGAGAAGTAATCCAAAAATTCTTGGAAGAGAATGAAAATGAAGACACAACATATCAAAACCTCTGGGACAGCATGAAAGCTTTCCTAAGGGGAAAATTTATAGCACTGAGTGCCCACATTAAAAATGAAGAGAGATCCCAAATAAATAAGCTTATGCTTCATCTCAAAGCCCTTCAAAAGGAAGAACAATCTAATCCCAAAGCCAGCAGAAGACAGGAAATTATCAAGATCAGAGCTGAAATCAATGAAATTGAGAACAAAAAAACAATAAAAAGAATTGATGAAACAAAGAGCTGGTACTTTGAAAAAATAAACAAGATAGATAGGCCCCTAGCGAATCTAACCAAGAGAAGGAGAGAAATGAAGCAAATCAATAAAATCTCCAATGAAAAGGGAGTGATCACCACTGACCCCATGGAAATCCAACAAATTATAAGATCATATTTTGAAACCCTATACTCCTCCAAAATTGATAATTTGGAGGAAATGGATAAATTTCTTGACACATACAATATCCCTAAATTGACTCAGGATGATATTGAATTCCTAAATAGCCCAATCACAGGCACTGAAATCCATATCGCAATTAAAAGCCTACCTAAGTAGAAAAGCCCAGGAACTGATGGCCTCCCTGCTGATTTTTACCACACTTTTGAGGAAGAATTAACACCTCTCCTTATTAAGTTATTTCAAGAAATTGAAAAGGAGGGAATGCTCCCATCCTCTTTTTATGAAGCAACAATAACTCTGATACCAAAACTCGACAAGCATACATCAAAAAGAAAATTACAGACCAACATCCCTGATGAACTTAGATGCAAAAATCCTTAATAAAGTACTAGCAAACCATATTCAAAAACTTATAAAGAAGATAATCCATCATGATCAAGTGGGCTTCATCCCAGGTATGCAGGGCTGGTTCAACATACACAAAACAATTAATGTAATTCACCACTTAAATAGAATCAAGGACAAAAACCATATGATCATCTCAATGGATGCAGAAAAGACCTTTGATAAAATCTAGCACTCTTTTATGTTCAAAACTCTAGAGAAGATAGGGTTCAAAGGATCATTTCTGAACTATGTAAAGGCAATATTTGATAAACACTCAGCTAGTATAATACTAAATGGATAAGAGCTGAAAGCATTGCCACTAAAATCTGGAACAAGACAAGGCTGTCTGCTCTCACCACTTTTATTCCATATTGTCCTTGAGACCCTAGCCGGTGCAATTAGGCAAGAGAAAGAAATCAAAGGGATAAAAATAGGAAGAGAGGAAGTCAAACTCTCTCTTTTTTGCTGATGACATGATCCTGTATCTGGAAGATCCAAAAAACTCCATCAGTAAACTGCTGGAACTCATAAACAGATTTAGCAAATTGGTAGGATACAAGATCAACACACATAAATCAATAGCTTTCCTATACACTAATAATAATAGGACTGATGAAGAAGTCAGGAAATCAGTCCCTTTCAAAATAGCTTCGAAAAAAACAAAATACTTGGGAATTAACCTTACAAAGATCTCTTCAACGAAAATTTTGTCATTGAAGAATGAAATCCAAGATGACCTAAGAAGATGGAAAGATGTCCCAAGCTCTTGGTTAGGCAGAATTAATATAATCAAAATGGCCATTCCACCGAAAGCTTTAAACAGATTTAATGCTATCTCCATAAAGATACCTATGTCATTCTTTACTGACATAGAAAAAGCAATTCTCAAACTCATTTGGAACATTAAGAAACCTAGAATTGCCAAAATACTACTAAGTAAGAAAGATGAAACAGGCGATTTCACCATACCAGATTTGAAACTATACTATAGAGCTGTAGTAACAAAGAAAGCATGGAACTGGTATCAAGATAGGAAAGAAGACCCATCGATTAGAATAGAAGACCCTGAAACAAACCCTCAAATCTTTAAACATCTCATTTTTGACAAAGGGGGGACAAAATATTACATGTAGGGGAGACAGCCTCTTCAACAAATGGTGTTGGACAAACTGGACAGCCACTTGCAGAAAGTTGAAATTAGACCCATATCTTTCTCCTTGCATGAGAATCAAATCAAAATGGATCAAGGAGCTAGGAATTAAACCAGCTACACTGCAATTGATGGAAGACAAATTAGGTCCAACACTTCAGCATTTGGGAGTAGGCAAAGACTTTCTCAACATGTCTCCTAAAGTGAAGGAAGTAAAGTCAAAAATCAGTGAATAAGATGCCATAAAGCTAAAAAGCTTTTGTACTGCCAAGGAAACAAGAGAGTCAAGAGGTTTCCTACAGAAATGGAGAGAATCATGGGCTATGATTCCTCTGACAGGGGCCTCATATCCAGAATCTACAAAATCCTCAAAACTGTCAACTACAAAAACACAAACAACCCAATTAATAAATGGGCCAAAGAGCTAAATAGAAACTTCTCACCAGAGGACATGGATCAAGCCAACAAATACATGAGAAAGTGTTCCAAATCACTAGTAATCAGAGAAATGCAAATGAGAACCACATTAAGATATCTCCTTACACCAGTCAGAATGGCAAAAATGAGGAAAATAAACAATAATAGACGCTGGAGGGGCTGTGGAGAGATAGGCACACTAACACACTGTTGGTGGAGCTGCAGACTGGTACAGCCCCTCTGGAAAGCAGTATGGAGAATCCTTAAAAAACTAGGGATGAGCCCACCACACGATCCTGCTATTCCTCTCCTGGGTATTTTCCCCAGGGATTTAGAATCAGCTCATTATAGTGACACAGCAATATCTATGTTCATAGCAGCTCAATTTACTATTGCTAGATTATGGAACCAACCCAGATGTCCCTCACTGGATGAATCAAAAAACTGTGGTACATTTATACCGTGGAATTCTACACAGCAATTAGAAGCAATAATATTGCAGCCTTTGAAGGTAAATGGATGGCTATGGAAGAAATTATGCTGAGTAAAATCACCTTAACCCAGAGAACCAAGAATCGAATATCTCCACTCATCTGTGGAGGCTGGAACTAGACCCTGGCCATTCAGAAAGATGGTCCATTATCATGTGTTAAACCCAGATAAGGTGTAATGTTATACAACATAATACTTTTTTAGAGATATTGTGGGAAGTGGAAGGGAAGGATAAGGGTGGGTAATTGAAGGGGCACTCCTGGGGGTGATTCTAATATCCAGAATATATACACACTTTATATTATTTTGTTTAAAACTTGTATGGTTGTTCTACAATAAATCTCTCAATAAAACAAACAAACAAAGATGTGGAACAGGGCAACAGAAAGAATAGGTCAAAGTGAAGCAAAATGAGAAGAACTAAACACATGCTGCTAGTGGAGGGTGGAGGGAGAGGCCGTGGGTCAAGAAATGTAGGCAGATTCTACCCATTGGGAAAAGCAAGGGAATGGATAGCTTCCCCAAGTGTGCAAAAAGGAGTGCAGGCCTGTCACCCCTTGAATCCTTGAATTTACCCCGTGAGGCTTTGTAAGAACTCTGACTATAGAACCGTCAGATAATAAATTTGTGTGCTTTTGAGCTCATTTCTTTTTACCTTTTTTTCTTTTTCCTTTTTTAAGAGAGGGACAATGAGAGAAAGAGAGAAACAGTTTTTATGTAGTTTTTCATGTGGCTTTCTTTACTCTGAGATTTTGCTGTGTACATGGTGCTGGTGTTTGAACTCGCATCCTCTGCATGCCAGGCAAGTCCTGCAACCGCTGAGCCTCCACTCCAGGCCTTGAGCCCATTTCTTGAACTTTGTAACAAAACAGCAATAGAAACTAAAATGGTTATTTTAAAAATTAGTGTTTACTTCATTTTAATCCCTAACTTCTTACTGATCAAAGTACTATTATTTATATATTTTTCTTTAAAAATAAATGAACCTGCTTCCTTTCCAGGGATTGGAGTACTCTTATGAGCCATCTGATTAAAAATCAAAGAACTAAACATGAATTATAAGCCCTGAACGAGGCAGCACAATGCTCTCCCTAAGTGATTGTTCAAATTAAAATTTTGTTATTAGACAACAATCACAATGTAACTGTCACAGGAAAATATTACATAATTAAAACAAAAATTAAAAGCAACAACAATCAACGACCATTTAAATGTTTATTCTCCTAAAGATTCTCTCTCAAAATCAGGAAAGCAAGCATTCTCTATTCATCTCCTAACAATTGATTTTGAATCTGGCAGATTTCAGCCGATGTCTCATGCTGCTGCTTTGTTCTTTTTTTCTGTTTGTTTTGTTTTTAACTACTTGGAAGCTTTTGTTGTAACTTTCTGATTATTAAATGACTTTTCATTTCACATTTAAAAAATGAGGCTTTTTGAATATGCCTTGTTTAAAATAAGATGATTTTCCACTAGTGAAAGCCAAGGCAATTATTCTACTCCTCAAGTTCCTAAGATTTGTTTTATTTTTAATTTTCCCAGCCAGCGATAAACATGGTCAGAAAATTATTTGTTCCACTTTTATTCCACGGACACATCTTAGTACTGCCATTGTTTTCCCTAGGAACAGTGACCAATTGTATTGTTCTCAACAGTTGTTGGAATAAATTTTTACACATATAAAATATGGGAAGGCATTTTTAAAAATGATATATAATGTTATACTCATCAAGGTAAAGGAAAACTTTCTTTTTTATTGTATATGACTGTCCATCTTTGCATTTTGCAAATGTTTCTCTCTTAGTTTAGTATTACAACATTTTAAATTCATAAAAGAAACTGAACAAAATAAAACACGTGTGAACTTGCAAACACATACAAACTTGAACAGATTTCTTGTGTAGAGACAACCTGTCGTTGCTCTGTGCTTATACCTGAGGACATCTGGAGCCCTGAAGTTGACTCTAATACAAGACAGGTGTGAAATATGCTGGTTAATGATTTATAATTGACTCAGGCATTTGTACCAACATGTCTAAATTGTTTACTGTAAATGTATATAGATTGATAGCCTAAACTGGGTTTATGTGTTTGCATGGCCTGATTTGGACAAGGGGTCAGTGTGGTTTCAGTATCAATGACTTCTTAGCAAACCTGTGTTTGAATCATGAGCCTAAGGTCATCATGCTTCCGTTGGCAATATGATCTGAGGATCATTGTGACTGAGAGAAGACTCTGCAATCTACGCTTAGATGCTTCAGATCCACCTGAGGTTTTCTCTTTCTTGCTGTATGCATCCCTTCTTTTAATTAAACCTCCACGTTTGCATGATTTGTGGCATCTCATGAGTCTTTTGTCTATATGACCATTGGTAATTGTTGCAATGCCCGACTTCATTAATTAGCTCTGATCATCAACTGGTCTGGGAACTATGACCTTGAAAATTATTTGACTTCTCCAAGTACCAAGTTTTCTTTTCTTATATATTTTTAAATATTTTTCTTATCTGATTATTTTAAACATTTTTATAATCCTTCCAAGGAAGAAGACATGTAATTGATGTTTTCTCTCTAATGATAACAGTAGCTAGAAAATATTTACTTTCCCTCTTTTCTCTATTTTTCCTATTGGAGCAATGTTCTAAAAGCAGTCAAGGTTCATAAGTACTAGCTACAAGTGCTTCAACCTAATTCACAAAGGTCAACAGGGTATTAAGAAATATAATGTTACAGTACAGAATTTCAATTGGCAGAGCAGGTGAGAAAATTTGGATTCTGAAACTTTATTTATTTTGTGTGCTTTGGGATTCTCCAGAGAGTCAGAACCAAATGACTATGTATAGGAAGATAGATATATGAGAGGAGGTTTCTTAGGGAAATGGCTCACACTTAACAAGGCTGAAATTTACCATGGCACACAGGCTATCTGCAAGGTGTCAAGGGATACCAGTCTTGTGACTCAGTCCACAGCTATAGTCTCAGAACCAGAGACACTAATGGCATAACTCTCAGCCCGAGTCTGAAAGCCTGAGAGAGGGCTCTTGATTCAAGTTCTAGAACACAAATGCTAGGGAATCTGAAGCTATGATGCCCAAGCACAGGAGAAGAAGGATGTCCTCACACCAAGAGAGGGTGAGAAAATTTGCCTTTCTCTGTCTTTTTCTCTGTCTGGGCTCCCAGAATGGATGATCCTACCTGCTTTGAACCAACTCTTCCCCTTCCAGTCCATAGACAAATAACAATCTTCTTCAGAAGCACCGTTACCAACAGACCCAGAAATAGGCAGCATCTCAGACCAAAGATGGTTCAAAATGCCCCAATTCACTATAAGTGCAGATTATAGCAAGAGAAAAGGAAATGAGACACAGAAACCTCCTGACTGACTGTAGTTGGCATTTGCCTTTTACAGGCGTAATATGATTAGGTTGTAGCCCATGATTGACTGGAGGTGAACTTCTATGATTGAGATTCAATTTCTGGGTTACAGATTCTATGTTACAGTATATTTATTCATCAAGCAAGAGGACAGTTCACAACTTATGGAGGTTACTTTGGTCCAAACTTTATCACCTAACATTTTACTTTAATACCAGCTATCTAGGCATTACTTAATTCAGTTAAGCTAATCCCTAAATTTAAAAATCATGTTTTGTAACCTTTTCACAGAGATAATCACAGGCATGTATTTCCCCAGTTTTACATTTTTCTTGACCAGGTTATACCCTAAAGACCAAAGTTTCTCCTTATGGCCAGTTATTTCTTTCTCTCTGACTGCCTTTCATACTCTATTTCTTTATTATTTTATTTTCAGAAGAATTTACCCTTTATTTCTCATCTGTCTCCAAGTTTCCTAATGGTTGACATGGTCAATCTTATAACTTTTCATGGTTTCCTAGTTTTGTTGGTAGAGGAGGATGGGTGAAAAAAGAAAAACATTTCTCTTTTCTTCCTAGACACTTGGTTGGGTTACATCTCCTTCATTTCAGTTGTGTGAATTCATAGGACTGGGTTCAAGCAGAAGGAATATGAGTAGAAGAGATAGATAGTATTTCACAGCAACTCACACATAACTCCTGCATGCTGTTTTCCTTGCTCAATCTTGAGATAAACATAAAAATTGTGCATATGACAGTTGAAGAAGGGCTGTCTCAAGAAGAGGGAGACTGACCATGACCTTGAGGAGGAACTGCCTGGCAATCAGGAGCACTAATTTCAAGTTAACTAACTGTTTTAGAATTTTTTTTCTGTTACTGCTTTTTTAGGTAACACTTATTGAACATTTGTTATATTACAAGGACTTTTCTAAGCATGGTGTTAGTATTAATTATTTAATCTAATAAACTTAAATTATTATCTTAATTGTGCTGAAAAGGGGCCTCTATATATGTCTGGTAATTAGTAAAGCTTGAATTTGGCTTTATTCATTCTACTTCCAAAGTCTGACTTTTAACTACCTTTGAAGTATTTATAGCTCTTTCTAGGTAAGGATATGAGGGAAGATCTTTGGGTCTTGCTGCCTACAAGTTCTCCTTCATATTTGGAGGTGATTCTTCTATGGTCTCATAATTTCATTTGCCTTGAGAGAGTGGGGGAACATGAGACATGTATAGAACCTAAAAATTACTGGAATACTTCACCCATTTTTCCTCCTGAAACTACACTGAGGACAGAGTTACTTTCTTCTGAAAGTGAACTTGTGGACAACATATTAAAATGACTTTCTTGGCATTCACAAAGAATATAGTTTTAGTGGGGATCAAGCTGTTCTCTAAATACAGCCAAGAAAGAAAATTTGAAAAGAGGTCAGGGAAGTACAAGGTGACATTTTATTGGGTCAGAATTCATATTATATCCCCTCACACACATGGCCAGTAATCACATTTCCTGTGCAGTAGTAGTCATGTAGCTGTACAGACTACAAAGTGTTTTCTCCTACATGGCCTCATTTCATCCATCTAATAAAACTGCAAGATAAGCATATTTCTTATAATTTTAAACATGAATGTTTTAGAGAAGTATAATATATTTGCATAAAGTGCATAGGAGAAATGCAGAGCTCTATGGACTTTCACAACATGAACACACCCATAGAACTAACTCGGACATTGAGAAAAATAACGTTGACAGCACAATAGAAGCCACTATTCTATTCCCTCCAGTCATTTTCCCACCCTCAACGTAATTGTGCTCCTTCTTTTGACAACAGAAATTAGTTTTGTCTGGGTTGAAACTTTATATAGGTGGATCGTGATGTTATTATTTTGTGTCTTAATTTTTCAATCCAAATTCATCTATGTTCTCAGGTTAGCTATAATTCACTGATGTTAACACAGTTATCAACTGAATAAATGTCTCAGTGTATTTTTCTTCTGATGGATCTTTAGTTTCTAGTTTTGTCTATTGTAACTAGTGTTTCAAGGAACTACTTTTTGGTGTATTTTGGTGAAAAAAAAAGCAAGCATTTCTATCGTGTTTATCGCTGGGTGGAATTGCCCAGTCCTGGATGTGTATATGCTCAGATTTACAGGGTGATTATACCAATGTATACTAACAAAATCAGCATATGAGAGCTCCAGTGGATATATTCTCATACCTGTCAATCTTTTGTTTTATTCATTCAGGTAGGTTATTTTGGTGCCTCAGTTTAGTTTTAATTTGCCTTTCTCTGGGGCTGGAGCGGTGGCTTAGCAGTTACAGCACTTGCCTTGCATGCGCGGGTACAGGAGTTCAAACCCCAGTACCACGTACACAATGATGTGTCTGAGCAACGAAAGTCCATGAAAAACTAAACAAAATTGATTCTGTCTTTCTCTCTCAGTGTCCTTCTCTCTTAAAAAAAGTATTAATTTGCCTTTCTCTGATGACTAATGAGGTTTGTGATTATATAGAGGTTTATTAGCAAATTTTATGCCTTCTTTTTTGAAGTGCCTGTTGAAATGTTTTGCTAATGAGAATAATTACTATTATTTACTGCATTGACTTCAATTATTATTGAATATTGGAAATTCTGTATTTAGAAGTCCTTTGTCAGATGTGCATGTAGTGTATGGCATACACTTGCAGTCTTAGTGATGTTTTTCAATAAACAGGCATTTTTAATCTTCATATAATCCTATTTATGACATTGCCTCCCCTTAGTGCTTTTTGTGTTCTGTTTAAAAAACACTTGCCTTTTTCCCAAGGCAGTAATAAAATAAAAATTGCATACTATTTTCCAAAGGATCTTGTTTTACCTAAGTAGTTCATACTAACAAATTAGAATTGCTTCTTTTGTGTATCGTGAAATCAGAATTAGGATTCATTCTTAATTTGTATGATTATCCAACTGAACCAATATCATTCCTTGAAAAAAGTATCTCCTTTTCCAATGCACTGCAATGTCCTCTTTACCACAAATCAGCTACTTGCATGTGTAAATCTGTTTCTGGACTTACTGCTCTGTTGTACTTACTACTATTCTTTGTTCCAGTACCACCTTGCCTTCCTCTAGCTCTGTCTTAAGTCACACTGCCTCATACTGAAAGTTTTCATTTTATTCTCTTCAGTATTAACTTGGATGTTTCCATGTTCACCTCAATTTCATAATTAACTTCCTAACTTTATCCATGAAATTGATGAAATTATGGTTGTATTTATGGTCAATCTAAGGACCAATCATGGAAAAATTGAGATATCATACTACGGAGACTTCTAATTTGAAAACATGATATATACTTCTATATATTTCAATCTTCTTTATTTTTCTTAATAATCTCTATTATTTTCAGGACTGATAACTTACACATATTTTGTTAAAATTGCTCTTATATTTTTGATGTTATTTTAAGGTTTTTTAAGATTTTATTTGCTATTTATTTTATGGTATATGTAAGTAAAATTGGTTTTTGTTCATTGATTTAATTCAGTGACTTACATGTTTAACATTAATTTTAATAGTCACTGTTAAATTCTTTTGGGTTTTAGCTTATACACTCATATTGCCTGAAAATGAGATAAGCTGTAATCATACCTTTTATGTTTCCTAACATGTTTCTTTCATTATTATTTTCATTTCATTGTTGAAATGCAGTGATGATAGTGAACATCTCTGTCTTACTCTCAGTCTTGGGATTTGGCCTTTCAGTGTGATATTTTCCATGCCTTTCTTCTAGACTGTCTTCATGATATTGTGGGAAGATTCTTTTATTCTTGATTGATATGTACCAGATTTTTCTGCATATCTGAGATAAATTTTTCATATTTCTCTATTCTAAAGTTGAGATGGTGAATTGAGTGTCTCATGTCGAACGACTATATATTGGAAACATCACCATGAGTTTATTTTTCAAATATTAATGCATTGTACTTGCTAGCGTTCAATTTGCTGATGCTATTGATAATGAGAAAAAACTATCAGAAATTCATATTTTCACTAAAATTTTTATTAGGCTTGATGCTAACAAGTTTTGATACTGGCCTCTTAAAATGAGTTGAAGTGGGGAGACAAATTCTTTCTTTTCTCTAGAGGAGTTAGATTTAGTATTACCACTTACATGTTTGGTGTAATTCAGGTGATTCTACCTGGACTTGCATATGCTTTCTTGCTATCATTGCTTATAAGTTAGAGATTTATATATTTAATAGATGCAAATTAAAATTTTCTACTTTTGTATCAGTTTGATTTCATTTTTCTGAAGACTTTGTTCAAAGTTTCAAGTGCATTATGTAAAGTTTTAAAATGATAAACCATTCATCTAATATATGCAGAAACTAGCAATAATCTTGATTCCAGATGCTATGTGTATATGGTCTATGCTTTTCTAAGTCTGATTGTATTTTACCAATTTTACTATCATTTTCTAGGAACTAACTTGGATTGATTAATTTTTTTTGCATTGTCCGTTTTATCATGTTGCGTTGATTTCATGTTTATGATTTCTTTCCTAATATTTTACATTTAATGTATTGTTTGATTCCAATACTCTCAATTCTGATTCTCTAGTGTGTGCAATAACAAATTATTTTGCACTAGTACAGCTTTTCTAGGCATTCTCTGTAGGAGCATTAGTCTGCCACAGGAACTCAACTTTATGAAGCAGAAATCATTATTGCCATATTTGATTATACAATATCCACCACCACTCACACAAAAATATATTCCAAGAACCCAGGTTGATGCCTGAAATTACAAAAATGCCAGACCCTCTAGTTTAATGTCTTTTCCATCTGAACTAAGTCTTTTCCATCTGAACTAAGTACTTATAACACAGTGGATATAACTTTTGCAATCTGAGGCAGGACATAAAAACAATGGATTTCTCTTCTTCATGATTTCACAGAGAGATGATTTATTCCTTCTGTTGATCATACCAACCTTAGCATACAATTTTTTTTCCTTTAAGTTGATAAATTTCACTTTTCTCATAAGGAAGCACTCCATGGCTTCTCTTTGGCATATTCAAATTGATAGCATCACATTCTTGTGCTTTGAGGACTTTATTAAGCGAAATAAGGATTGCCCAAACACAAGCACTGCTATATCTTGTTGACCTGAAAAATGAGAGGGCCAGTAGGTGACTATGTGGTATGGTGTGCTGGACAAAGGGAAGAAGGTTCACTGCTCAGGACGAATGGAGAAGGATCCTGTGGGCTGGCATGACATTACTCCCACTGCTCAAGATACTATACAACTTAAAATGTCTGGTCCCAGCCGGCAGGAACCGGAGGGCTCTCACACGGCGGCTGACTGGGAATGAAGTAGACCCCAAGGCCCTGAGTCCTCCAAGCACTTTATTTCTCCCTTTACCACGGCTAAAGGCCTCCAAGTGCTTCCCACCTTCCCTCTCTTAGAGGCAAGGCCCTTAAAACATTCTTTTTAGAGTCAAGGCTATTCACAGAGTCCCCGTTTCTACTGCTGTACTAGAGTCCCTATTTCTGGGCCCGGGGCTACTACCTGCATCTTCTACCGCTGCTGACCTCTCTGCCATCTCTGCTGCTGCTGCTTCTTCTTCTTTGCTGTTTCTTCTGCTTCTACCATGCTGCTTCTATGCTTCTTTCCTGACTAGTCGCTACTCTATTTATCCATTACAATAACCAATAGGGGTGCAGTGCAAACACATTTATACAATTGTAACAAATGAGTGGCCTAATGGTTTAGTCATGCGGTCAGGCATTACATCACTAGGAAGATACAAGCCGGCTGGGGCAGAGTTGCTTACCACCAAATCTTTTACAAGCCATCTGGGCCTCATGTTGGGGTCCGGTCTCCAACATTAAAACTTGGATTATTTGTTTCTGAGATTTTCATTAATGTTTTTTGAATTGTGGTAACTGAAACCATGGAAAGTGAAACCACAGATAAGTGAGAGAATATTGTTTTTCCTTAGGCAAAGAAATTACAAGTTAATTGTTAGAATTACTGTACTATACAATTATGGAAATAATTTTTAAATATATTACATAAACATACAAATGCTTAAGTCTGCTTGAATGCTATAAATACATTAGTGCTAAAATTTATTCTTTATATTATGGCATTTACCATCTTATTAAATACTTTAAAGTATAATTTCTTCCTGATTTATATTGTTTCATTTTGTAGTAGTATCATTGTTTATTTCCATATTATTTAGATTTCACTCACTTTTTGTGAGTTTACTTTTTCTTCAATTGCCATGTTTATATATCATTTTTAAATCATGGATTATTTCTCTATGGTAGTCTCAAAATTAGAATTGTCAGGTCAAAATGAATAACTTCTTAAGAGTTCTTTATATATTGAGGAGATAGCATATTTTTGCTGTAATGTCAGAAAGTTAAACTGGGACCCAGGAGAGAGAAAGGGAGAGGGAGAAAGAGGTGTGGAAAAAAAGGGAGTCCATCAAAATAGAAGAAAGATGGGTGGGAAAATGAAGGGTATTGAGGATAAGGGAGAAGAAATGGGATAAGGAAATAACAGCAGAATGAATCTGACCTAACTTTCCTATATGCATATGCGAATATACCACAGAGAATCACACCATCATGTATGTCCATAAGACACTAAAAATAAATAAATAAATAAATAAAAGTAAATAGCAGAAAATCAACAGATCAAAGGGAAGAGACTTAGGTGAGTGTCCTGGTCCAGCCAGGTTCTGACCTGAGGGACGGGCTGGGGATGAGAAAAACCACAGGCCGGAGACCCGAAATGGTCTTTCTTTGTCCAAACTTTACTTCTCCATTTTATTCATCCATACGTTACATCTCACTTCCAAGGCAACTTCATTTGTACTGCTTATGACAAAATGCCTAACAAACAAGACAACACTACAAGACTCTACTTCAGAACAAACAGACATTAATTTCTTACAGTTCTGAAGGCTGGGAAGTTCAGGAACAAAGCATAGGCAGGAACACGATGTCCAGCAGGAGAGTGTGAGAATTCTCTCCCAAGGAGGAGAGAGAGCTCCTTCCAAAGGAGCAGGGACACCAGGAGCAGCAGCAAGGTGCAAGAGCTCTCTCCCGAAGGAGCAGGGACATCACAGCCAGCAGAAAGTGCAAGAGCTCTTCTTTGGAAGGAGCAGGGGAAGAGCTCCCTACTGCCAGCTGGAGCCTCTTTTATAAAGCCCTTCACCCCGCCCCCTCCAGGCCTCTCTAGATTAGCTCGTTCATTGCCACACCTGGATTTTGGAGGCACATGTTTGACCAATAAGCCTCTACGTGCTCCTTTTGAAGGATCTAGAATAATTGGCAGGTGATACCAATTCGAAACGTAGGAAACCCGCGTCTACACCCTGTTTTTCAAGCTTAACAATATACAATCTAGCAGCCTTTCATGAAGGAGCTTATGCAAACAGTAACAAGATCCAGGACAGCTGATAAAGTAAAGGTCAGATCCCAACAGGTGAGGGATTTAGGGAAGGGAGGGAAAAGAGTAATACTGGGGACTCCAATGAGCACAAATTTGTTTCCATGCCTTTATAATTATGTCAAAATGAATCCCAATGTCTTGTATAACTAAAATGAATCAACAAAAAGGGGAAAAAATCCAATTCACTGTGCTAGCCTCTGTAGTATGGTGGCTTCTTGTTGAGTCCCTTTTATGTAACTTCATCATTACATGAAATTAATATTTATCAGGAGAAGCATTGCTTTTATCCAAGTGAAAGTAAAATCAGAAGGAAAAACAACATGTAATGGTATGAAACTACCAACATTGATTATTTTTTAAGAAGAGTAGGGCCAGTGAATGTTAAAAGGAATCAGCTGATGTATTTCCCAGTTCACTTTCAGTTTTTCAAATGTGACATTATCTTCCTGACCATATCAATATCATTTTTAAAAACTAGACAATGTACTTGAATTATCTGCAGATGGTAAGCCCTTTACTAAAACAGAAGAAAAGTATGGATCCTAGGGGATATTATGACCCAATAACAATGGGAGGCAGACCTACATTGAAGAATCATTTAGAGCTATTACTAAGATAATTAGAAAGTCAATCTGCTGCCAGAAGGGTTAGCCCTTAGCTTATCCATTTATTAAAAGCAGAACCTGATCTGTGAAGGAAAAGAACCCAAAGTTCACTAATACCATAACCTCAGCATCTGCTTGCCATAAAGAAGATAATGATTTAGTATAAATTAATTTCAACTCTTTAGATAGTGCAGATTTTATCAGACAATTACATCATTGGCATTTATTTTCACATTGTATTATTTAGAACTTAAATTTTTTGGTATTTATTCTTTATTTTTTTATGGTACTGGGGATTGAACTCAGGGGTGCTTAAGTACTGAACCAGATCCCCAGCCTATTTTTTACTTTGTATTTAGAGACAGAGTCTCACTAATTTGTTTAGAGCTTTGTGAAGTTGCTATGACTGGCTTTGAACTTGAGATTCTCCTGCTTCAGTCTCCCAAGTTGTGATATTTGTTCTTAATGTATTGTTGGAGACTGAAGCCAACATGACCCTTGGCTGGATGCCAGAGAAAAGTATTAGTAGTAAACAACTCTGCAAGAGGCCCAGCTGGCTTGCAACTTCCTGAGTAATTAGCAAACTGCCTGACCACACGACTAAGCTATTTGGCTGCTCTATTGTTGCAACTGATTGATTATGTTTGTTCTGTGTCCCTATTGAGAGTTTTGTAACAAATTAATACTGGGCATACAGGGAAATAGTAGAAGGAGAGAGAAGAAAAAAAGCCTTGGGAGTAGAAGCAGGGACTTTAGTGAGAGGAGATGTAAAATCTTTGCCTCTAGAGAGATGGATAAAATAAAGTGTTTGGAGAACTTCAAATAGAAAGAGAAAAATAAAGAAGCAACTGAAGCACCAGAGCTGTTGTCCCGTCTCTCTGCGGGCAGGGCGCGTGGCAATGTATATTAGGAAAAAGATATTTTAGGAAAATTATTTTTCTCAACCTTTTAATTAGAGGTTTTTTTATGCAAAATTTCTCTTTCCAGTTTTCATGATGCTCCATTTATAGGAGGTAATGTTCTGAATAAAGCCAATTCCTGTATAAAAATTACCACCACTGTCTTTCAGCAGAGGTTTTGTCAAAAAAAAACTTTCACTGTTCCCTGTATCAAGACTTCCCCATTCTACCTAGAGGTCAATAAAGCAAATTTTTTTCCATCAGCTTTCTCCCTAAACCAGATTTTCTCATTCACAAACAGAGCTTTTTAAGAAACATCAAAATTCTTGCCATAAACTAAGCTAACATGGATAAAGGAGGGAACTAGAGATGATAGACAGTGACCTCTCACTGGATGGTACCCATTCAGCTCTCTCCTATATACACTTCATTGTAGATAGAGAAATTAGAATCCTCCAATTGTTCTACTGGAGGTATATATAGATGTTAACAGGTATGAAACATTTGCCTGATAGTTGTTTTCTGAATGAATGTTGTCAAAACTGATATTTGAATATACACTTTTGATTTCCTTGAAAATGTTGCTGCTTTTTGAAAACAAATGTTTTGCACTTATAATGAGCAATACTATGAAGTTAGGGCAATAGCCAAATTGTAGTCAAAATAGCTGGTTCTAATGCAAACTTCCCCACTGTGCTCTCTGACCTTGAGCAAACAATTTATGGTCTGGGAAGTTATTTTCCTCCTCCTCCTCCTCCTCCTCCTTCTTCTCTTTTTTTGAACTGGGGATTGAACTCAGGGGTGCCTAATGATTGAGCCACATCCCAGCACTTTTTATATTTTATTTTGATACAGGGTCTTGCTAAATTACTTAGGGCCTTGCTAAGTTCCTGAGTCTGGCTTTGAACTTGTGATCCTCTTGCCTCAGCCTCCTGAGCTGCTGGGATTACAGGTCTGTGCCACTATGCCCTGCTAGTTTTTTTCTTTACAAATGGAATGCTTGAATTACTAGATCTCTAAATTTCCTTCTAGCTTAAAACTCTATGAATCCTTTTTAAGAGTTAAAATTATCAAGTGTTTACCAAGTACTATACATAACTGTGTATGAAACTCTACTCTTCAGTAACTGGGAACAAAATTTTATGACTATATCACAAGCACTATTAGGGTATTAGAATTGGAACATCCTAAAAACATTATTAATGTAATAATACTTTGATGGAATGTTAGGACAGATGTGAAGGGTATAAAAATAGAGTTATCATAGTATCATACCATAAAATTGTGACAAATTCTTGATGACTAAGCCCAGGTTCCAATTTAATTATTTTGTGCTTCATAAAATAAAGATTTAAATTAAATTCCTTAAAGTAACTAATACAAATGAATTAATATATTAGAAGAAAGTATTTTACCCTTGCTATACAGATATGACTAGGACACTACTTAGCTTGTTCTAATTCAGAATGACTTAGTATTACAATTCAACTACCAGGTTGTGAAAAATTATTGCTTATGTATATTTTGTGCAAGTATAATTTATGGCTCAATTATATCTCACAAACAAGAATTCATTACAACATTTATTCTTATAATTAATAACATTAAACATAACCTATAGGAGTAATTTCACCCTTCCAAAGGAAAATAAACCCATAATGACTTAAAGCTGATAACCAAAACACAGCTTAGAAAAGTATTCAAAGCAGATAGGTGGTATATTTAAACTAAAGACCCCTAGAAAACAGAGTATGGGTGGGGGGAATATGGTGGCAGCAGTGGTGGTGGTGGATGCTGAGCAGTGCTGAATGAGAAATCTCTCTGTGAAAGCAGGATCCACTAATGATGGGAGAAGTGCCTTACTGTGAGGTAGGTGAACAGCAAAATTTCTCCCCAAATTCATTATTACCATCCAGGGAAGGAAGCTTAGTAACATGGAGCTGTAGTCAAGTTGGAAATTACGCAGCTATCGCCAGTTACTCAGCTGGCAGGCAGGTTATTAGCCTGGAGGAGAGGAACCTGTGCACAAATAATTTAACTCAGACAGAGCAGTGAGTGCTCAGCAGAACCTGGGCGCAGGACCCTTGTGCCCTGAGACTCTGGCTGCAGTGGCAGCGGCCCTGGGTCTGCTTTAATACACATGAATTAGAGACCCTAAATCTGATCATGCAAAGAAGCAGGGAAGTACTGCCATATTGAAACCTTCCAGAGGACAGTGCAGAACACAGATTCATCAACCAAAACCACCAGCTACAGTGCAGATTAGGGAGCTCAGTCTGGAGGAGCAACTCCAAATCCTCAGTGTTTTGAATGTCTGCCTTGGGGGCTTTGTGGGACTGGTGGACCCTCCCTTCTTGTCTTGCAACTTGCATTTGGAGGCTTCCTGCCCACCCCCTTACATGCCCAATCAGTGGGGGGAGTCTGTGACCAGAACTCTGCTCAATAGGGCCTAATCAGCCAGGGTAGTTTCGGGCTGCAGGTCCAACAGACACTGATTGAAACTCACAGACAAGGCAGTGGCTAGCATCAGTCTCAGGGATCTACAGACAAAAGGGGCAGCCTGGACTCAGTGCGTTCCTCCACTTTCAGACCCTGATTTCTGTATGCAGTTATGATCCCATAGGTCCTGGGCTCTACAAGTGGGACTGGGCTTCTACAGCCCCTAGTGGTTGCATTTGAGATCTCCACAAACACTGGTCTAGCTGGGCTGGTGTCTCCTTCATGCCTGTCTCCCCTTGCTGGGATTGTGACTGCCCCCACACATCAAAGCTTGGGGCCACTGAGGACCTCAAGACACACAAGAATGGGGTGATAACAATCCCAGAGGAGCTCAGTCCAGGCCGGCCACTCTCTTTGGAACAGTAAGAATCCCTTGCAGCTGTACCATAATCCACAAGACTCCCAGTGGCTCCTGAGTCCCTGGCTAAAGAGGAACAGGCGTTTGGGCAGGCAGAAAATAAAATGCCCAAGAGTGCAATGGCCATGAAGTCTGTTCTCAAAGGAAGCAGGGGAGGTGATTTTTTGAAACCCCTCTACAGGAGGAAAAATACTGGGAGGCCTCCTGGAAATCTCACCATCAGCTGAGATCACCAAAACTCATTCCCTCCAACAAATTCAGCTGGGAAGTGTCTCTATCTAGAAGTCAGGTATGAACACATTCCCCCATGGTACATATTGACCTCAGCAATAATAATTCAGAATATTCCCAACACTTTTTAATTTTTGCTGTTGTTGCTATTTAAATTGGTGTTCCTGGATGTATGTATTTTTGTTTATTTATGTGTCTGTGTGGTTGACTTTTACTGTCACTGTGACTTCTTGTGTTTGACTGCTTTATCCTTATCACTGGAGAAGTCTACATTATAGTAAACTAGTCCTCAGTCACTCTCTAATACTGTCTTCTTACTCTGTCAATTCCTAAACTGTATTCTATTCTCTCTCATCTTCCCTCAAAGTCTTTATCCCTCTCTCATCCCATTTCCGTTTTTTTCCTTTTTCTTACCAGAATAGCCTACATCATCTCTACTACCTTGTAGCTCTATATTCTAATTCACAAGTTCAACACTACGTTCCTACCTCACTCCCTTTGTTCTCTAGACTTTTTCTCTTTTTTTCCCCTTGCCTACCAAGGTCCTGTTAAACTGAAGAGAATGCCTTACTTGAAAATGGGTGTTTGCTTGCTAACTTAATATAATGTTCAAGCTCTCAAGGAAGAAAAATGCTAATCCTATAGCTCTTATATGTGCTAATCAACACTGAAATAGCCACAGTTGACACTGTCTGTTGTATGCATTGACTGCACCTATTGACTTCTATCCTCTATCCCCTGAGACATTGGAAAACTTAAAGGTCCACAAGAATTCACTAACTGGCATACCAGCCATTGAACTGTGCCATCCAAATTGTAACCCAAACCCCCCAAGAAAATTATTCACTGTCAGTCATCAAGTCACATTTCCTGAAATTGAAAATGAGGAAAAAAGGAAACAATCCCCCACCTCAACCCCACAGATCTCCTTCCAAGGACTCCATGGTGGAGTCCTAGATGAAAACCTAAAAAATTGTATTAACAATATGATTAGTAATTCAAACAAAGAATTGAAAGAAGATTTAAGGAAAGAGATGAGAGTAATTCCAGGAGTTAAGAGACCATATCTATAAAGAGCTAGATATTCTGCAAATAGATGTGGCAGAGCTCTTAGAATTGAAAAATTCTGTCAACCAAAACAAAAGCTCATTGGAAGATACTAATGCCAGAGTAAACTCAGTAGAAAATAGAACCTCAGCTCTCGAAGAACAAACGTCAGCTAATTAAGACAGGCTGAGCAGTGTTGAGTTCAAGAAGAAAAAAAGTTTTATTGTGTATCATCAGAACTTCCAATTAGTATTTGAAGAGATGAGATGAAATAACTTGGGAGTAATTGGGATTGAAGAAAACATTGAACTACAAACAAGGGGCACTGATAACCTTCTAAATGCAATTGCCAAGGAGAATTTTCCCCATGTCAGAATTGATCCAGAAAATCAAATTCAAGATGCCTATAGGACACCAAAAAGATCTAACCAAATGACATACTCACTGAGACACATCATCTTTAAAATTAATAACAGAGAAATAAAGGAGAGAATCCTAAAAGCAGTAAGGGAAAAACACCAAATCACACTCAGAGGCAGATCAATCAGGATCACTATGAATTTCTCAGATCAGATAATAAAAGCCAGGAGAGCATGGAATATTTTTCAAATTTTGAAAGAAAAGAGTGTTGAGACAAGGATAATATACCTTGCAAACTCAGCTTTAAATGTGATGGGGAAACTAAATACTTCAATGATAAATTCAAGCTAGCAAGATACATGAACATAAAGCCTGCACACAGAAAATTCTCAAGGACATACTTCATTCAAAGGAACACGCTAACAACTTCCCAAACCCTTAAAAGAAGAAAGTCAATAACTATGAATCACACCAAAACATATCCAAGATGGCACAAAACATGGCAACAGTCAAAATGTCAAGGACCCAGATTCCCATATCTACTCTAACTCTGAATGTGAATGGATTCAATGCCCCAAACAAAAGACAAGATTGGCTTACTGGATCAAAAAACAAAATCAAGCAATATGTTGCCAACAGGAGACACACCTCACAATCAAAAATAGACACAGACTGGGGACTGGAGTGCTGGCTCGGCAGTTATGGTGCTTGCCCAGCATGAGCAAGTACACAACTAAGTGTCAGAGCAATGAAACCCATGTGAAAAAAATCAATAAAAAGTTGATTCTCTCTCTCTCTCTCTCTCTCTCTCTCTCTCACTGTACTTCTCTCGTTAAAAAAAATAGACACAGACTGAAGGTGAAAGGTTGGCAAATGTCTACCAGGCTTGTGGCCCAAAAAAGGAAGCTGGAGTTGTGATCCTACTATCAGATAAAGTTAATTTTGACCAAAAACTAGTCAGAAAGGACAAAGAACATCACTATATCATATAAAAAGGAACAATTCACCAAGAAGACACAACAAAAATTAACATTTAGACCCCCAATTATAACCCTCTCAAAGATATGGAAAAATGATTCAAGGAATTTAAACCCCTCATCGATCTCAACAGAATAATACTGGGGGAATTTAATATTCCATTATCAACAATAGACAGATCATCAAATCAAAAAATCGACAAATATACCTCTAACCTAAAGAACTCTATAAACCAACTGGACTTAAAAGACATTTACAGAATATTCCACCCTAAATTGGCTAAATTTACCTTCTTCTCAGCAGCTCACGAATCCTTCTCCAAAATAGACCACATCCTATTCCAAAAAGCTAACCTTAAAAAATATAAAAAAGTTGATTTAGTCCCACGTATCCTGTCAGACCAAAATGCTATGATCTTAGCAATTAACAGCAAGAAAAACAACAGAAACTACTCAATTATTTGGAAATTGAATAAAACCCTCTTTAATGAAGAATGTATAAAAGAGGTAATGAGAACAGAAATCAAGAAATTCTTGGAAATGAATGAGAATGATGAAAGGACATATCAATATCTCTGGGATAGTATGAAAGCATTCTTAAGAGGTAAATTTATAGCACTGAGTGCCTTCATCAAAAATCAGGAAAGAACTCAAATAAATAGTCTTATACTCCAACTCAAATCCATACAAAAAGAGGAACAATTCAATCCCAAGCCTAATAGAAGACAGAAAATAACTAAAGTCAGAGCTGAAATCATTGAAATTCAGAACAAAAACAAAACAAAACAAAACAAATTATCAACAAAACAGAGTTGGTTCTTTGAAAAAATAAATGAGATCAACAGAGCCCTTGCCAATCTCACAAAAACAAAAAATGAAATGAAGGAAATAAACAAAATCAAAGACAAAGACAGAGATATCACCAATGACTCAACCAAAATCCAGAAGATTATCAGAACTTATTTTGAAAAATTATACTCTGCCAAGTTTGACAATCCGGAAGAAATGGACAATTATCTGGCCACGTACAACATTCCTAAATTAACACTAGAGGACACTGAAATTCTAAACCAACCAATCTTTGGTAGTAAAATCGAAACAACAATCAAAGGCCTTCCAAAAAAGAAAAGCCTGATGGATTCACAACAGTATTCTACCAGACCTTTACAGAAGAATTAACACTGATTCTCTATGAGCTTTTCCATGAATTTGAAGTGCCTGAAACCCTCCTAAACTCTTTATATGAAACAAATATAACACTGATACCAAAACCCAATAAAGACATATCAAGAAAAGAAAACTACAGACCAATTCCCCTGATGAACATAGATGCTAAAGTCCTTAATACAATTCTAGCTATCTGGATCTAAAAATACATTAAAAAGATAATACACAATGATCAAGTGGGCTTCATTCCAGGAAAGCAGGGCTGGTTCAACACACACAAATGAATAAATGTAATTCACTATTTAAACAGATTTAAAAAATTATTTAATCATCTCAATTGATGCAGAAAAGGCCTTTGATAAAATTCAGCACCCATTGATGCTCAAAACTCTGGAGAAGAGAGGGATCAAAGGAAGATACTTTAATTTTGTAAGAGCCATTTATGACAGACTCACAACCAACATTATGCTTAATGGAGAAAGACTGAAAGCATTTCCACTGAATTCAGGAACAGGTCAACGTTGTCCACATTCACCACTCTTATTCAATGTAGTCCTTGAAATCCTAGCTGGAGCTATTAGACAAGAGATGGAAATCAAAGGAATTCATATAGGAAAAGAAGAAGTCAATTTGTCCCTATTTGCTGATGACATGATCCTATCCCTAGAAGAACCAATAAACTCGGCCAGAAGACTCCTAGAGCTTATAAATGATTTCAGCAATGTGGCTGGCTATAAGATCAGCTCTCATAAATCATTAGCTTCCCTATACTCCAGCGAAAATTCCACTGCAGAAGAAATCAGGAAGTCTGTCCCATTCGAAATCTCCTTAAAAAAATATTTGGGTATCAATCTAAAAAAGGATATAAAGGACCTCTTCAACAAAAGTTATCAAACATTAACAAAGGAAATTGCAGAGGACCTGAGTAGATGAAAAAATATTCCATGTTCTTGGTTAGGCAGAATCAATATAATCAAAATGGCCATTCTCCCGAAAGCCCTATACAGATTCAATGCAATCCCTATCAAGATACCAATGACATTCTTCACAGATATAGAAAAAGCAATTCTCAAATTCTTATAGAACACCAGAAGACCCAGAATAGCCAAAACATTACTAAGAAAGTAAGAGGAAGCAGGAAGTGTCAGAATTCCACACCTGAAATTATACTATAGGGTTATATAATTAAAGACAAATGGAACAGAATAGAAGATACAAAGATGAACCTCCAAATCTTTAACCATCTGATATTTGATAAAGGAGGCAAAAGCATAGTGCAGATGAAGGACAACATGTTCAACAAATGGTGCTGGAAAAACTGGAAAGCCATATGCACACAACTGAAATTGGATCCTGACTTCTCACCCTGCACAAAAATCAAATCAAAATGGTTCTCAAGGATCTGGAAATTAATCCAGCAACTTTACAATTGCTTGTAAAAAAAAAGTAGGATCAACACTACACGACATAGGTGTTGGCACTGCCTTCCTTTAACAAGACTCCCACAGGACAAGCATTAAAGCCAAGAATAAATGAATGGTATGCTATTAAACTGAAAAGCTTCTGCACAGCTAAAGACTTAGTCAAGTGTGTCAAGAGAGAACCTACAGAATGGGAGAGAATCTTCACCTGCTACACCTCAGAGAAAGGGCTAATATCCAGAATATAAAAAGAACTCAAAAAACTGAACACCAAAACCACAAATAATCCAATCAATAGATGGGTCAGGGGGCAAAATAGAAATTTCTCAAGGGTGGAAGTCCAAAAAGCCCATAAATATACGAGAAAATGCTCTACATCACTATCAATCAGAGAAATGCAAATAAAAACTTCATTGAGATTCTACCTTACTCCTATCAGAGTGGCAAAAATGAAAAATATGAACAATGACAGATGATGGAGGGGCTGTGGGAAGAGAGGATCACTGTCACACTGTTAGTGGGACTGTTAATTTGTGTAGCCACTATGGAAAGCAGTTTGGAGAATCTTCAAAAAATTAGGGCTGGAACCACGTTATGACCCAGATATCCCACTTGTGGGTGTTTTCCCAAAAAAGCTAGAATTGACATATTATAGAGATACTGCTTCATCAATGTTTATAGCAGCTCAATTTACTATAGCTAGACTATGGAACCAACCCACATGCCCCTCACTGGACGAATGGATTCAAAAACTGTGGTACATATATACAATGGAATACTACTCTGCTGTGAGAGAAAATGATATCATGGCATTTGTAGCCAAATGGATAGAGATGGAAAATATTATGCTGAGTGAAAAATGCCAAACTCAGAGATTCAATGGCCATATATTCTCTCTCATATGTTGAAGCTAGAATACAATTGGAAATAGATTGATGGTTGGCTAAGCTAATAATAACCTCAACATGAATGAATTTTTACAAGAGCAGGGGTAACCTTGCCTATGATGCTGGGAGATGAAGGGAGGGTGTCAGGGAGGCAGGGCAGGAATACGAGAGATATTGAAGACCATGGAATGGCATCAGCCTTGGCTTGCTCTGTCATTATGCTTGTGTTCATGATTGTATGACGATTCCCTCCTAAATGTAAGACTATCTTGAACGAATAAAAAACAAAACAAAGATAAAACAAAAAATTTTAAAAAACCCTAGACAGGAATGTTATGTAACTCTTCTACTACACATCATAATACTGATTTTTAATGTGTAGATGGTAATATTTATTTATACTCTAGGCATGACTAGCACTCCAGTAGCTAACACTTTTTAGTAGTGCTTTTACATTTAAGGTGACATGTGGTTATTTGTATTACTCATCTAGCTGTCAGTTAGTTCTCTAGTCCTAGAACTTAGAGATAATTCTACTATTAATATTTTCTTCAGTACTGTGCCTGATCCTGAAGGAAAAAATGTAAGTTTTATGAAGATGATATAAAGTTTTCATATGTTTGCTTTAATCATTAAAATGGAATGATGGAAAAAGGGAGTTATTTTAGTTGATGAAGAAGGAAGAGAGGGGATAACAAGAATTATATTAGTAAGAGGCATTTTTGAGATGTCATGAAGAATCTTTTTTATCAGAAAATATTTGGTACATCTGGCAACTTTAAACCATACCCCAAATACAGGAATAATTTGATTGGCAATTCTCTTGTGCTTGGTGATCACAGCATTCAATATTGAGTATCACAGATATTGGTTGACTGGTCATTGGGTAGTTAATATTATGAAGGTCTCCTCCAGATATTTTCTCTTGTGCTTGGTGATCACAGCATTCAGTATAGAGTATCACAGATATTGTTTGACTGGTCATTGAGTAGTTAATATTATGAAGGTCTCCTCCAGATATTTTCATAAGTTGAAATATTTTTCCTATCTCAATTATAAAGTCAATAACCAGCATAGCGTAGCTAAAAGCATGTTACATATTGATATCATAGAAAATATGAACAATACTTAATTCTAAAATACCCTCTGCTATGTTCTGTTTTGTGTGTTTTCTAAAGATGACCTCTAATTCCTGAAACAATTCTCTTTTTTGATGTTTTAGGATATTACTTTTATTAAATTACTCTTCTTTTAAAAAATTATTAAGGAGTTGAGTTATTGTACAATCATAAGTGTGCATAAAGTAAAATTTGATATGCATTTGGTTCTAAACCAGAGTTACCCACACATCACCCACAACCCAGTCCCTTGATTCTTCTATAATTTGTCCCTATAACCAATATAAATGTTTACATTGCAAATTTTCCAGAACTAAATATTTGTGTATGTATTTTTTGACTTCTTGGGGGGATAAAAAGTGTGCTACTCTCTTGTTACATCCTTTCCTATCCTCCCTCCTCATCACCTCCACCTCTTCTCTCTCCCCTCCATCCCCTACATACCTATGGTCCCCCTATATTATGTATTGCTGCATCTTTACTGGATCTAGTTCATGAGTTTGACAACATTTCACTGAAAATTGGATTTTGCTCTAGCCTCCACAAATGAGGGAAAATATTCAACACTTTGGTCTCTGGACTTGGCTAACTTCGCTCAGCATGATTTCTTTCATTGCCATCCATTTACCTTCAAAGACCGCATTATCATTTTTTCTAATAGCTGAGTAGAAGTCCATAAATATATGTATGTGTATGTATGCATGTATGTGTGCATATATGTATGTGTGTATATATATATATATACCACAGCTTTGGATCCATTCATCCAGTCAGCAGGGGCATCTGGTTGGTTCCATGATTTACCTACTCTAAATTGAGATGGTATGAATACAGATTTTGATGTGTTGCTGTGATGTGCTGATTCTAACTCCTCTGGGAAAATACTCATTAGAGGGTTAGCTGGATTATACAGTGGTTCTGTCCCTCACTTTTTGAGGGGGTCTCCACACTGCTTTCCAGAGGGCTGTACCAGTCTATATTTCCACCAACAGTGTGCTAGTGTTTCTAATCTCCCCACAAACTGCAGCATCTGTTACTGTTTATCTTCTTTATCTCTACCAATCAGACTGAAATGAGGTAAAATCTAATGTAGTTTTGATTTGCATTTATCTAATTACTAGTGATTTAAGATACTATCTTATGTATTCATTGGCTTGCTCAATTTCCTCTGTTGAGGCATTTATGTTTAGCTCTCTGGCCTAATTATTGATTGTATTGTGTGTGTTTTGATATTAAGATTATTGAGTTCTTTGTAAATTTTGGATATAAGTCCCTGTTGGATGAATCATAGGCCATGATGATCTTACATTCTGATGGTTCTCTCTTGACAGTTTTGATCAATTCCTCAGGTAAGCAAAAGCTTATGAGTTAAATGGCATACCACTTACTGATTCTTGACTTTAATTTTGTCTGTTGGATTTCCATGTGATTTTTCCCTTTTCATTGGTGATTTTGTTGATTTGCTTCAATTCCTTCCTTCTTTTAGTGAGATTGGCTAGGAATGCGTCAGTTATATTTCTTATTCAAAGAACAAGTTCTTTGTTTCATTGATTCTTTTAATTGCTTTTTTTTGTTGTTGTTGTTCTTCATTTCATGGATTTCTGCTCTGATCTTGATTATTTCCTGTCTTCTGCTGGCTTTAGGATTAGATTAGTCTTCTTTTTGCAAGGATTTGAGGTGGAACATGAGCTTATTCATTTTAGATCTCTCCTGATTTTTAATGTAGGCATTCACTGCTATAAATTTTCCCCTTAAAAATGCTTTCATACTGGGGCTGGAGCGATGGCTCGGTGGTTATGGTGCTTGCCCAGCATGACAAGTACACGGGTTCAAACCCCAGCAACCCACATACACAACTAAGTGTCAGAACAACTAAAGCCATGTGAAAAACTCAATAAAAATTGATTCTCTCTGTCTCTCTCTCACTGTCCTTCTCTCTTTAATAAAAAAAATTAAAAAGAAAATGCTCTCATACTGTCCCAGGGGTTTCAATATATTGTGTCTTCATTCTCATTCACTTCCAAGAATTTCTTGATTTCTGCTCTAATGTTTGTTTGGATCCATTCTACATATAATAGGATATATTTCAATCTCCATGTCTATATGTATTTGTGTTATAATTTTTGCTATTAATTGCTAGGGTCATGGTGTCATGGTCTGATTGGATACATGGAATAATATCTGCTTTTTTATGTTTTCTGTGATTTCATTTGTGAACCAGAATATGATGTATTTTGGAGAAGGATCCATGCTCTGCTGAGAAGAAGGTACACTCAGCCAATTTGGGGTGGAATGTTCTATAAATGACTGTTAAGTACATTTGATTTAAGGAGTTTTTTTTTTTTTTTTGGCTGGAGATCTCTTTATTGTTTCTTTGAGTTGATAATCTGTCATTTGGTCATAGAGGAATATTAAAGTCTCCCAGTATTATCATGTTGAGGTCTACAAGTGTATTTGTGTCATGGAATAATTTATCCACATAGTTGGGAGCATTGGTGTTTAGAGAGAATATACTTGTTAGGCCTGCTGGGGGCATGACTTTAGGTAGCCCACACTTCACAGCATCATGGACCCTGGCTGGGGGCGTGGCTTCAGCCAAGACACTGAGGCCATGCCTGGTAGCTAAGGGTCAGGGCAAAGGGCAACTTGCTGCAAAAATAACAGCCAATTGGGATGCTGGCAGACAAGCTCCAAAGGATTGATGGGCCCACCAGCCAGTCTCTGAAGGACCAACTCCATCATGAACTTCCAGTTAGCTGGCAAAACCAGCTGCCTGGAAAAGGTCCAACGCCATTTTCCCTGCCTGCCATTCTGGCCTGCCGCCACTTCCCATGCCCGCCCTCATCATGGCGGCACAGGTGAAATTGGCCCGAGAGCCACAAATCCCAATAAACATCTCCACCTGAATTTACACCAGTATCATTATCCTTTTTTCTGATTTTACAATACTTACTATGGTTATATTTTCCTGTTGTATTGTTCCCTTTACTATGATGTAGTGATCTTCTTTATCTCTTCTGATTAATTTATGCTTGAAATCTACTTTGTTGAATGTAAGTATTGCAATCTCAACTCTCTTTCTTTTTCTTTCTTTCTGTTTAAGAGAGAGGGAGAGAGAGAGACAAAGGGATAGACAGAGAGAGAGAGAGAGAGAGAGAAAGGGAGTGTTCTATATACTTCCTGGATGAACATATCTAACTGATCTACTTCATTGAGAATGTTCTTTATGCCATTCATTTTGATTTCTTCTTGTATCCCAATTACTCTTAAATTGTTTCTTTTGATTTTGTCCCAGGCATTTTGAAAATTCTCCTTGTGTTATGTGACAATTGTTTTCTTTTATCCATGCTCCATTTTTCTTTTCCTATGCCCCTGAAAATTGAGGCCTCATAATGACACAGCGAAGTCACAAGGTGATGCCTCCTCTGTCACCCTAGAAGCTCATGGGACCACAACAAGCACAGCCCTCCTGATGACAAGTGCATGAACCAGAAATAGAAGATTGATGTGTGAAATTTTCATGTGAAGTACAAAATTTGAAGGAACTATATAACTTACAAAAGGTCAGCATTGTAATTATCCTACCATTGGTACCACATATTTATACTCCTGTAACTAAGTTTTCTTGCATTAGGAAAACAAAACTGGTTGTAAGTGTATACTGTCCAATTGTGCTCCTTGCCCCACCACCTTAGAAGTCTCCACAACACACTAAGAAAATCTTTGGGGAAATTTTCCATTCAAATAATCTTTTTAACTAAATGGATATATATGGGATGAGAAAAAAATCTTGAGTATTAACTCAAATCACTCAAAACAATAGCACTCAAAAATAAAAAAGAAAAGAGTTAATCCAGCATTCATCTATTGATCCAGCAGATTGTTTCAGAGAACAAAAGAGAAATTTGAAGAGTGCACATTTTGTCTTTGTAAATTCATTCCCATTCTGGGTCCAGTTTCTATTCCAATATTTTTCCATATTAGCATGCTGTGGGTCATGCTTTGTGTGCCAATAGCTAGTGAAAGCATCTTGCTTTTCACCATTTGAGGGGAAAAAAGAAGAACTTTTAAAAGTCATCTTAAACTTCATATTCTCTGTAGAGACAATCTGTATGACTCTAGATATTACTTTGTAGTTGTCATTATACTGTCATACATGTTTGGTAGGAGAATTAAGTTTCAAAGAATGAAAGATTTGAGCAAGTAAGTTTTTTTGTTGGTTCTTTTTTTGAGAGAGAAGGACAGTGAGAGAGAGAGAGAGAGAATCAATTTTATTTAGTTTTTCATGTGGCTTTCATTGCTCACTTTGCTGATTATGTGGTGCTGGGGTTAGAACCCGCATCCTTGCACATGCCAGGCAAGCTGTGTAACCACCAATCCACTGCTTCAGCCCTAGCATGTAAGTTTTTATTGCTTATAAAATTTATGCATATTTATATAATAACTTACTTTTATTTTATGGGTTTTTTTCTAAAGTCATTTATTTAGTACTTTAAAATAATATTGTCTAATTGTGGTGATATAGGGTGCTGCGTTCGGCTGGCGAAGCGGCAATAACGACACGCACATGCTTGTTGCTTCCAGAGATCTCCCGTGCTCTCCTTTTATTTAGGAAGTTGCACCACTTATATAGGGCAGGTAACCCAATCAGCAGGTTGTTGCTATGAGGAAAAAAGCTCTGCTGCCAGCTCCTGTTGGTTGTCTCTAAGTGGTCAGATATTGCAAGCATACGAACCAGGAGCAGCACGAGGTGAGCTGCCTTGGCTTGGCCAGCTGCCATCTTAAAGCTGCCTGCGTGGCGTGGGCCCCAGGTGCCGCCCGCCACATCTCCCCCTTTTTGTTTAAGACGAGACTGTGCCTGTCTTAGGTTGCCAGGATAGAGCTACATTCTTACCCGTCATTGGGTGTTGAAGTACAACTTCTTCAATCCCTGTCTTAGGTTGATATGTGCTCTTCCTGGTCTGACCCATCTTTGACTACCGGTCTAGCATGCTCAGCCATACTTCAGGGGAGTGGCCAGCACTGATGGCTAGCAAAGCTTGGTGTAGTATTGCTGTCTGTTTACACTGGTTACCACGTAGCTTGCACATCCACCACACACCGATACCAGATATGAGACACAGGGAACCACCAAAAGCCAGGAAGCCAAACCAATTTCTTCCCAAAGCAACAACTGATTGGAAATCCTACCATCAATGTTCATAGACACAGAGGATATATCCATACAAGCAATAATAAAACAAAAGGCATGAGACAAGTTACCCCAGGTCCAAAATAAAAGGAACAGTAGTTGGTCCTAAAGAAGAGTTTGTAGTGAAACAGGACAGGATAAGAACTAGAAAAAGCAGACAGAGGTAAAGGACGAGGCCAGGATTTTATGATATTCCAAAGTTGTCTCTGTTCCCCATTAACAAGGGGGAGAAATATCCCCAGCGCCAGGAGGATCTTCACCGTGTTGTTGCTCTTTGTCATCTTGAAGGTTGCCTTCCAGTTGTGCAGGCTTAATCAGTCATTCAGGTACCCAAATTGGCGATGATGCATTCTGTGGGAAAACACAAACAGATCCTTGGCTCCAGATTAACACTGGATCCGGGCCATTCCATTGACCTGACAAAATATCTTTCCAAAGGACTGAAGGCCGTTTGCTTTTAGAAGGTTCAGCATGACGGATGGCAGCAGAACATCCGTCTGAGTCAAGGTTCAAAAAATTCAAAGTAAATAAGACAACAGAGAGTTTATCGTTAGGGGATCTGAAGGGTGCCCCTATTCCCCCTTTTTGTTTAGTTAACATAGTTTTTAGAGTCAGGTGGGCGCGTTCAACGACACCTTGGCCTGTGGGGTTGTAAGGAATCCCCGTAACATGCTGAATGCCAAAGCTAGAACAAAATTGTTTAAAGGCCTGAGAGGTGTATCCAGGACCATTGTCTGTCTTAATTTGTCGTGGAAGCCCGAGAGTAGAGAATGTCAAGAGACAATGAGTAATAATATCTTTAGCTTTCTCACCAGCCAGGGACGTAGCCAAGATGAACCCAGAGAATGTATCCACAGTAACATGTAGGAATTGTAATTTGCCAAACTCTGGGTAATGGGTAACATCCATTTGCCAAAGATGATTAGGTAATAGTCCCTTGGGGTTAGCTCCTAAAGGGGGCAAAGGAAGGAAAGTAACACAACTAGGACAATTTTTTACAATGTCCCGAGCTGTAGCCTTAGTAAGGGAGAAACATGAACGCAAGGTGGAAGAGTTGATGTGAAATTTAGAGTGAAAGTCCTTAGCTTGTTCTATGGTGGAGAAGATATGAGGGTCCCTGGTAGCAAAATCTGTGACTTCATTACCAAAGGACAACGGACCTGGCAGACCAGAATGTGCTCTAATATGGGATATGAAGAAAAGATTTTTCTATCCCAAATAAATTTTTGTAGAAGAGATAAAGAAGAGGAAATAGATGAATTTTGGGCAATCATACCTGCCAATTCCAAATTTTGAACAGCATTTACAACATATTTGCTATCTGAATATAAATTGAAGGGCTCAGGGTGAGTCTTGAAAACTTCTATAACCATGAAAAGCTCAGTCTGTTGGGCAGACGTAGTAGCAGTCAGCACAGTTTGAGTATGATTATTAACTGTGATAGCCCCT